>HG738141.1:804170-953643 GCA_000499405.2 Onchocerca volvulus | reverse complement strand
TATTGTGGTAGAAATTTTTTGTTGTGGCGGTAATTTGTGTGGGTGCGTTGGAAGATCTAGTATGGAGCGACCTAAGATAACGCAGACTAATATTTTGGGCGCACTAGTGTAACACGAAGTAGTAATAGTATATTTTATTTACAAACGCGAGAATGACTATAAGAATAAATAAAAACGATTAAAAGATAAAAAAGTTGAATCGTCGAGTCGCAGAAGCGGATGAAGTTTGAAGATTTGAGCGTCGAAGAATGTTGATGAAGAAGAAGAATGAAGAATAATTTTGTGAGCAAATATGGCTGGTTTATATAGTGATAAGAAATGGGAGTGATTAAGCAGAATTACAATTTTTTAGAGCTATTACAAAATTATTTCATGAGAAAACTCCTTTAGTACATAGATATGTTAAATGATAAAGGATGGATTACAATTTTTTTAAGCTGTTAGAAAATATAATACATTTTTTTCTTACAGCATTCCGATAAGCATGATTCGACATGTTAAATGATTATAAGTTAGATAATGGATTTAACTTTTAACATGTTAACTGATTACAAATTAGATAACAGATTACACTTTCGTCATGGGAAAGTGTTAAAAATTAAAATGAATCACATTTTCTAGAAAATTCTTACAAATATAATTTCATAACTAATTATAATTTCATAATTATCTTATATTTATAGTTTTTCAAAATAAACATATGGAAAAGGCTTTGATTTTAATTTAGTTTTCGCGATTTTCGCGACAATTATATTATTAATTTAACTACTTGTTATTGAATAATAAAGTCAATAAATGATTCTTAAGGATTATCATAACAATGAGAAATTATAACTTCGGTACAAAAACTAATAAATTATCATAATTGTAGCATACATATAAGCAAAAAAGATGGAATTTGAGTAATTATTTTAAAAAATTGGAATATTTGATTTCTTTATTGAAAGAAAACTATAAAAGCTTATTAATAATCTATTTAAAATATTTCATGTTCATTTCGATTTAAATAGGAATAAAATTTTGCTTGAAATTGGAAAAAAAAACTGAAATTTGAAAAAAAGAATATGGGAATGTATATCGCTACATTTAATAAAAAGTACGATAGTTGTTGGGACTATGTGAGCATGAGAAATGCATTAATATCATGCATTAATGATAAATGATAGATTTATCAACCAATTTCTGATAATAGCTAAGATTGATTGATCAGGTATTTTCATTTAATCAAGCACTTTTAGCTCTTTCCAATTATATCCAGGAATTAATTAATAAAAACATCTCAAAATATTGCATTTTCTCATCGATTTGTAATATATCTTTGCTTTGAAAAACAGAATTTACATAATCTTAACTCAAAATTTTAAGAATTAAAATCAAACAAACACATTTTTTGGTTAATGAAAGCAATAGCAAGACTTTGTGTATATCTGCGAATTTCTGCAAAACAAGTTTTCCTAAATTTCTTCAAATTTTTTTCTTTGAATTCAATGTTACAGACAACGAAAATTTATAATATAGCGATTATTTCTTCCAACTTACTTTTTCTCAAGTCATTTATTTTCAATTCCAAATTTTTAAATGATCTCATTTACTTAATCTTTTTTTTCACTTCCAAAGACAAAACCTATCATAGATATCATATTATGTTGTTAAGTTTAAACTGCCAGTTCTTTGATTGGTGAATGAATGAATTAAAAGTAGGACGCAAATCGCTTTTATCGTGACCTTCTTGCTTATGATCCTATCATAATAAACGATAAACGGAATTTGAATAATTCCAGTCGTAATGGAAAATAGACCCGAATTGTTTATTTTGAATATATATATTCACTACATATTCAAAATAAAAAAAAAAAAAAAAAGACAAATACAAAGAGTATGACAATAATGAAAACTTCGCAGAATGACAATAAATAAAGTGACATTGAAGAAAGGCGAACAAACGAAGTGATTTTAACTGAAAGAATTTGATTTCGAAAGAAATTCTCGTAGAAACTTGATAAATATATATGAAATTTTTAGGGAAATTTTAAACAAGAAATTTTAGACAAACAGTTCTTTCATGGAAACATTTACAACATTATTGCAAATCATGAAATCTTGCAGTATTCTAATTGAAAATGAAAACTTTTCCCTGCTTTTACTTCTTCCTCCCAGAAACTAGCACTTAGAGTAATCGGTTCGATTTTTGTTTAAAGTCATCCTCTGCTGTTCCTTTATAAATATAAAAACTAGCTTCAAAAATAAGACAACTTCAAATTTATAAGTTTATGAATTATTTCCAAAAATTTGCTCAGAACTATTTTAAAAATAATTTTCACCAGTTTTCTGCGCAAATTTGGGATAAATTTTCGGGAATTATTTCTTTGTTTAAATATTAAGCACTATATAGTGTAGTAATCTAAACATTTTATAACCGAATTTGAAATGGCTAACAATCTAAAATATTTCAAACCAAATTAAAAAGTTCTGTCAAACCACCTAATCTGATTTTGAAATTAAAAAATTTTCAAATAGAATAAAATTGCAATAAAAATTTCTCCAGTCGAAAACTTGAAATTAATTTCGAAGATAATTGCAAATATTGAAAGAATTTTTCATAACTGAAAAATAATTCATCTGAGGATTAGAATCATTTCAGAATTATGAATCATTTTTTTCTACTTGAGGTCTACTATCTATCGGTGCCGCTTCTGAAGATTCATTAGCAGGATTATCCTCAAGACATGATCTGAAAAAATTAAATTTAAAAATTTTTTCAATTTTTTCTCAAATCAAAATCCCAAAACTTTGATGTCTTTAATTTTATGGGAACAATATGAAGCTAAATATAAAATAGAAAAAAAAAAGTCGGAAACTCTCAAATTCCTCTTTATATATTTTCTATACGTGATTTAGAAGCAAGAATATAAGGAAAAAAATATAAGTAATATGAATAATTTTTTTTCAGATCAAAACTGATCAGATTTGACACTTAAAACTATACGAACTTTGTTAAAGAATTTTATGTTTCTTACTGTTCACGGAAGCTAACTTCAATTACAAACACTTACGCATTTGCTTCCTGAGAGTGCTGTGCAAGCAATTTGCCAGAACTTATTGCACTACGCTTTCTAGGTAGTATTCGAATCGATGGTAATTGTTCCTTGCTCACAAGCATTGCACTAATATTCTCGATACCCTTCTGTATATCATTAAGTTGCGATGCTATAAAAAGCAATAAGTTAGGCTGATTAGTTACGATGAAAAAATAAAAAATATAAGTTTCTGATGTAGAAATACAATAGAACTTACAAAGCTGAAAATTGAACAAGAAATATTTTAATACAAACATAATAAGAATTCAAAATGTTGGAAAATTTAAAGCTTCAAACGTGAAACAGATTCTATAAATATCAAGACATTATGTGTTTTAAGTATTTTCAAGCAATACAAAAATATCAAGTAATAGCTTACAACTAGTACGATTTTGATATGAAATACGATCCATACTATTTTGCCGGTCAATGACAGTTTGCAATTTTAGAAGCAAGTCGGACGTTACATCCTGCATCATTCCATGCATTTCATCCATCTGTAAAAACGAAATATTTTGATAACGAAAGCAATATAAAAATAACAAATTTAGAATTTGGTCAAATTATAAAATATATTCAACTAATCAAGCACTGTGATTTTTGTCTCAAAAATATTTGGACCTTTAAGAATACAATGGGAATTCATTCATTAAAATGTGAGTGATCGTTCAAATTAATGCTTAAATAAAAATATTCATAAATGAACTGCTACTGTTTATGCAACAAAACTAGAAGAAATGCTCAATTTATTTGTTTACCGCTCAATTTCACAGTAACATACATAAGTATTAAAATAATTTTTCTGAGATGTTTTGAAAAATTTATGATGCCAATTAACGAAGCATTTCTCAAATGATACCATTTTTTTTTAACTAATAAATTACATAAACAAACTGCCGAAATAATGTCTCGTCATTCTCTATTATCTATATAATAAAAATGCAAATTTTCGTTGTTTTTTGCCACACAATGCTATTCTTCACCGACTGAGTTGAATTTGCATTTAAATAGGCGCGTGTTTCCACATAAATATATCTACTTTTTTTACTTCTCCGAAAGGAAAAACATATTTCCCGTCAAAATGCTCCGATTCATAGATAAACGACAAAGACCGATGCAGCAACAGCAACTGTTCGAAGTTTCAAGGATTTCAGTTCGACAGTTCAAAGCGATACAACAATAGCAACAATTCGACAATTCAGTTGAGCACTATTCTTCTCTACCAGCGACAAAAAAAAAGAATAATCTAGTGATTAATTTACCTGGATGTTCTCTAATAATTATTTGTTACGAAGAATCACTTTTTCATCAGTCAATAAAATTGTTCTCAACAGGATTCGTCTTTGTCACATAAGACACAAAAAATCTTCCCACACTTATTGCTGACCTAGCCGAATCACAATAGCAAGAATCAATCTCCAATCTAACCCAGAATAAAAACCAAATTATAAACTACCAGATTTTTTTCCCAACATTAAAAATGTGAGCTTTCTCTTTTCCTTCCTTTTTTTTTTTGCTTAGCCAGATCGAGCTATAGCAGCACGTGTATATAAAAAGCATACAAAAATATGCGCATATTCGATTGCAATATTGTATCAAAATCTCAAAGTAATAAGTTAGAACTTTCGGAGATTTCAGATTTTAACAAACGAACATTTACATTTTCATTTATATAGACTACCTAGATCGGTCGCGCTTCGCTGGCTGGTCCGGCTAATTTATATAAATAACAATGTCAATGCTAAAATAATAATTATTCCATACCGAGTTCATCAGCGGATAAAGTCCAGTTGACATTCAATGAGTTCCTATTATCACATTCAGCTTAATAATTTATGTAATTTAATAATTTATACATTTTCTAATCTCAGATCCAGTGATGTTCTCTGATGAAACTATGTTGTAATATTGGACCCCAAATCTGGAGATATCCTAATCTACTTTTATCGAAAGTTTTAAAAATTAAACTTAATAACTAACCTTTGTTTCGATCACACGAACCCTTTCTTCAACTGGATCCGGAATTTTGAAGAAACGTGGCAAAACATATGAACGTAATAAATGCCAACTAGCGTATGAAAAACCCGTAATAATCATTGTGTATTTCGTCATTCGCAACAAAGAGTCGATTATCGATGATCTAGTTGAAAAATCAAACGATGAATCAGGAGCGTTTGTATGCTGCATCGCCATATTATTTATATACTATAAATAATGACTGATTGATTATATGAATGAAATCAAATCAATGGACAAATATTTCGTGTTGAATCGGTCAAATAGAAAATTAAACACTCAAAACTTAAATGTATAAAAAAATCCTTAATAAATAATGCGGAGAGATAACCGATTACACCATCTACAACATAACTATCAATATTAATGATAGAATATCAATAGATCTATTTTGTTTCTACCGCCGCCGCCTAAATAGATACTGATCAAAAAAAATATTCCACCAAAAAAAAAAAAAAAAAAGGGAGAATAACAGAAAAAAAAATTTTCAGCTCTTTAAACAATTACATAATTAATAGTAACTATTATTTTTAGTTCCTCGTTGATAAATTTCGATACCTAATTTTATTCATATCAAATCAAAAATTTTCAACATAAAACAGAAAATTTTTTAGGGACTGAAATAAAATTTAGCTTAATTTTCGAAACTACCTACCCACATATCTTGCTGTAATTGTAATCCCTTCATTGCCTCATTAATTTCATTTTCTCGTAAACCTTTTTGAAGTAGAAACTGTTTTTGTTGCATTAACGGTGTTTGCCGAATTTTTGGTATCATCATGAAACGTCGTGCCATATCTACCATTTCAGATCGAATCATTTCAGCAGGTTCCATCTTTTCTTCTGTCACATTTGTATCTTTTTCGCCAAAAGTTTTGTCTTTTTGATCATCAGTCATCAACATATGCCAAAAAGCTTTGAATAATCATTAATACAAGATAAATATACATGGAATATTACAACGAACTAGAAAGATTTATGTGGCATCACTTTTAAAAGGTCCAAAAAAATTAGCTTATCCGACTTAAAAACGTTCATACTCTCCACATCTAAATTAAAAAAACAAAAATTTACCATCTGAAGGAACAATTTTAAGAAATTCCTTCTTGCAATCTATTTGTATCAGTCGTCTTTGAAAGCTAAGAAAGAGTAGTTTAAACAAATAAAAATAGATGTCTGTATAAGACTATTTGAAATCTATCTATGCTATGAGCCTATGATAAACAATGATAAAAAAAGGTAACTGTAATAATTGCGTGATGCCAACAGGTTGACGAAAAACATTCAAAGAATGGGAATGAGAAAAATGAATGAATTTAACCTGCAATTATAAAGAACAAATAAATCTGTCGGAAAAGCAGCGTCTTTTATTTTCATAACAATATACAATTTCCATTCAACGTGAAAACAATCTTTTTTATAAATACATATGGACATAGAAAAAAAGAAAAGCATATTATTTACAAAAAGAAAACAGTTTTTTCAAATTATTATTGTTCTCATAGTTTTTTAAATTATCCAGTACATAAGTTTTGAATTATTGGTAGAAATATTTTAAAGAATGAAACATGCAAGAAATAGAGCTTCCTAATGTTATGCACAGTTCAAACATATTCGATGTTACGAATATAAGATGAAAGAATAAAAAAAAGCGACTTTTAAAAGATAAAATTAACAAGAATAATTTCTTGACATTTGTTCTATAAAGAATGTCCATTAATAAATTAATTAGAAAACTAACATTATGCAAATAATTTTAAAAACAATTTTTTCATTTTTTATAGGCTGCCGAAGCTGCTGGTAATAATACCCAAGTAATCTACCACTAAAATAGGAGATTTAATTGAAGGTAAGAAGATACAGTTTTTTTCTGCAGTGGAACGAAAATATAAGCTTAGAACTGAATGCGAGAAAAAGTTCCATTTGCATGAACTATATGAAGAGAATATAACTTTAAAAATTGAACTTTTTCAGCAAATTTTCTTCTATTCAGGATTTTCGATAGATAGTCAGAAATTACTAATTTATAATATTCATAATCATAATCGCATAGAGCTTATGTTTTTATTTTCTTAGCTTCATAATAACTATCTATTTTAGCTAAACAATAGCACTCTATTTATTCAAATGAACAACCAAATTCAATACTTAAGTACTGTTGATGGACATTAGTTAAGCGCAATCGTACATCATCAGATATAACAAGGAAATCCAATGTTGTAAAATATTCATATCGCGCTAAAACACATTCTAACCGTGCGTGGATATACCTGAAATAAAAAAATTGCTTATCAATCTAAAAATTATCCAAATGCTGATATGTCTGTAATGCTATCAACTTTTTGCGGTTCTTCATTTTACTCATAAAATCAATTTTTGCAGTGAATAAAATGAAAAAGAACTCATATATTTTGGGCCTTATTATTCTTTCTTCAGCTCAGAATAAAACTAAGAAATAAGAGTTAAAGTTACAAAGACTTAAATCCTCTCTTTTACTTATAATTATAATTAATAAAGCTGCAGAGACCTTACTATATTGGAAAATCATTTTCCTAGGAAAATCTTGATAATTGATGCCGTAATTTCTTATTCCTTTTTATTCCAAATTATATGTATTTAGATAAAATTTTCTTTGAAAAATTCACTTATTTCATGAATAATTACGTTGACGTAGAACATATAACATGGAAGGATCTCAGTCTATCGATAATAAAAAAACATACTTCTTTTGCATTTGTTGAGTGGAATAAGTACAGGTTCGTTTGTTCCAGAAACGTTCCACATGTTCTAAAACCAAATCTTCCGGAGGTTGCGGCTGCCGTGAAAAATCAACACCACACGATGCGCACTGTATAATGCCTACATGTTGGTCCAATAGAAAAACTACACTGAACGGTTCATCATTGTGATAGGGTCGCGTAAAGCGCCGCAAACTTGGAAGTGCCATACGATTCATCTGAAGATGACAAACTTCTAGTGACATTTTTCAAAAAAATTCTAAACAAACAAACAAATACAATTCAGGTTTTGAGTAAATTTTTCGAAGAAACCAGAAGAGCAGGTTTGGATTCAAATATAATTACCAATTCTTCATGTGTTAACGGATAAGCGTCTTCAACTTCTTCATAATTACTATCCTCATATAAGGTGACACCTGATGGAGCACCAACATAGGAACCTAATCGAGCTTGTTTCACAGCTACAAAGGCATCCTCTGGTTCCAGCGAGCCTCTTTCGTTTCTAAAATACGATGAATAATTGTCAAACTATTATTCAGCTTATCAATATAACAAGCCGCCTTTTTAGGCTTTCAGTTTTTTGGAACATATATATCACAATCTTCTACAACTGAAAATTTAGCAGCAAAAAGAAATACAAATTATTCATATAGCAAAGTTAAACAAGTACAACAAAAAACACATCAAACTTACAATCGTTTCATCTTTTCACGTTTCATTTCAGCAATCAGACTTGGTTCTTTGCGCTGATAAACGGTAGTATTGCGTTTCGAATTACCATGTGGTATGGCCTCAACCACAGTATTTATACCAATATTATAAGAAATTAACGCATACCTGAATTATTTTAAAAATTCGAGAAAAATAGAATCCATAGCTATGTTGGGATGATCAACTATTTTCAGACTTCAATTTCAAATCTCAAAAAAAAACTAGCGAGTTTCAAGGTGATTTCAGCTCAGCTTTTCCCCATTTCTTTTTTCTGATTCTAAACAATATGTTTCAAGAGTACAAATACGTCCAGGCTTCCTTCTCATCTCTTCCCACCCAATATTTTTTTCACTTCAACAAGCTTCAGCATTTTTGCAGTTAAAATTTGATTTGAAAAAATAAAAAAAAAAAAAGAAAAACAGTTTGATTTTTCGGAAAAATGGCATTTAAAAGTACATAATTAACTATCAGCAAAATAAGGGAAATATTACAAAATAAGGCAAACCTGGCATATCCTTCAGCAGTACACGCCTGCCATATTATTTTTCGAACCATTCCATCAGGTATACTGTTTGGATGAACATAAGTTTTCCGTATAACAGTAAAATAATGACCTCCTTCAAGGCAACGTTGTCTGTCATGAGTAAAATAAAACTTTCGAAGAGTCATCCTTCGACCGTGTGTTGTATTCCACTGTCCTGAAATATTCAGAAACTTTGACTACCTCTTAAATCTTGATATTGAGAATTTTCAAAGCATCTTTACGCAATTTCAAATAGGTAAAAAGTGATTCAGAAAATTTCGAGAAATAATCAACAAACCTAAATTATCAACGCTGAGATCACTTATTGCTACTTTTTCCGTATCAATTAGAAATGTCATTTGCAATGGATAAGCAGTGCGTTCACGTAATACTGCTATATGTGGAACTGTATCGCATACTGGAAGATCAGTACTAAAAATAAAAACAAATAACGGCAAGGAATTATTCTAATTAGATATTAATTGATACGATTAAACACTCATTGATAAGATTTGCAAATTCATTAATTCTTGTTCCTTGCCATTTGTTTATTGAAAATGATCTAACTGAAAACAATTAATAAGAGTTCAAAAATACATAAAGTGATTGCAAATGGCCACGTTATTTTATGGTATCCATTTTATGAACTATTAAAAAATGAGATTTGCTCATAACTCTAAAAGAATTCCTTAGAATCTGAAAATTAGTCAAACCAAGCAAAACACAGATAAAAAGAAAACGTACTGGTCTGGCTCAAGCAAGGTATCCAACGGTAAATCATTAACATTATTGATAAATTGTTTCAAGAACACGGGACTTTTCGTTACTCGAGCGATTTCGTGGTTCACTTCGCTTAACAAAAATATGAGATAGCCCAATATTTTTATATTTTAAGAAAATTTAAGTTTTCTTCCGGTAAATAACATTTAACATGTTATTTACCATTTTCTTTTAATGAACTTTTCCATAAGCATAATTATTGATTTATATTGTAAATTATTTCAATATGACAGAAAATATTTCACTTTTGGTCATAAATTGTTTCATCAGCAAGAATTGATGCTCGTTGAATTCGCTGTTCCGATGCTATCTGCTGTTGGATTCTTTTAATTGTAACAACGGCATCACGCTCGATTTTATATGTCACCAACATGTACCTATGAAAACATTTCGCTTAATCTATTATTATGAGGAAAAGCTGAATTAAAAAAAAATAAATCTAAAAGGAAAAAGAAGTTTAAGATCAATAATAAATACAATTTCCATTTACCTGCTATATGTACCATCAGCCTCTTTTATGAGCCAAACAACTTTTCGCACAGCACTAGGCGGTGACGAATAGGGATGCACATATTTCTTCTTGATGACGCAGTAAGCATATCCTTTAGTACCACATCTGCTATTATTTGAATCATAACAATATTTACTCAAAGTTACGCGATTACCACGTGATGTGTTCCATGCACCTGAAATTAATAGAAGAGTGCTTATTTTTTGCCTTCTCAGCAAATATTATCTTATTACAATTTTTCTACTTATTTATTTATTATTTGAACAATTTTAATTTGATCTTCTATCTACAGCACTATTCACCTAATTATTTACATTATCATAAATGAATGTGTCAAGACATACCTAACCCATCCCAATTCCATTCTACGTATGGAATCTGCGAAGTATCGACGATGAATGACATCTGTACACCTTCACCAATCAATCGAATCTGAGGCACCGCATTGTTTACTGATGCTATATCAGGTGTTCTACAATAATAGATATTATAACTCGACCCATATTATAAGTAAAACCGATGCCAATTTTCAGTCAATTATTTATACAACACTTCTATCTTTTTATACAGAAGAAAAAGAGCTCAACCTTGAGCTCTTTTGTTTTTCATTCTCAAACTTTATATATATTGCGAAAATCATGCACATCCGTTTCACACCAACACTAATATCTTAAATGGGATCTAACCATACTTATATTAAATGTAAACTATGTTTCAAAAAGATAAAAAACTAACATTTCCCGTCGTCGAAGCAAAGTAAGCGGTAATTCAGTTATAGCATTGATATATATACAGTTAAATGGTATACTTGTTGTAACCAAATTTATTCTATGAGCCATTTCGCTAAAATCTATTTTATAGGAAATTTCGACACGAATGAAAAAAAAATTAGACAGTACAGAGTTAATGCTGTCTCAGATATGCCTCCTACTATTCTGGGTTGTAATCAGAATGAATCTAGATATTTTTCCGAATCTTCAGACTGGAACCAAAATATTTCATAAAATTCAATTCCACTCATGTCAGAAAATATTGGAAAACACTGCATTATGGGAAAAATATTTTTGAATAACTTGTAAATTTTCTAATAAATTTCCTGAATATCTTATCAATTTGCTAATAAAAATCTGTAAAAAGATATACCTATCGGATATAAGAGTGTCTTGAATAGCAGGACTGCAGGCTTCTTGCGGACTATTACCATCAACATCTACCTCGGAGTTCTCCGAAACATCATCTGCCTCCACATCCACCTGAATCATATAGTTTGCATAAATTCAGCGAAAAGATAACTTCAGCATTAGCTATCATAACATCATTTTATCAATTTTCATCCTCTTTATTTCCTAGATATGTAAAAATTAGAAATTTAGAAAGATATGGAAATGCCTGATATTTTGAGCAACTTACTTCATTACCTACTTCAAAATCTGCTTCTTGTAACACAATATTTCCCGAAGTATTTGCCGTATCTGTAAGAACCGCATCTTCCTGCTTGTTATTGGATAGACGCTTTTTTACTTCACTTGGACATGTACGAATATAACTTTTCTGATTAGTACGTGAATTACCATGAGGTATTTGCATAACGTGAGCATCTGCTTCGATATAATATGAAACCAACGAATAACTGAAATTATTGGCCGAAATTATTGTTCTATTTTGAAATAAAACTTGACAATAGTTGTTTTCCAAGCAAACATAAAAAATGAAAAAAACTAACTACCATACTTCATTATCAAATCATGATACTTTCTTATAAAATAAAAAAAAAATCCCATTCCAGTACAAAAAGTATCGATTCGATAAGTTTTTAAAGTGACATTTCAGCCATGAAATTCATATTTTTCTTCTTTGTCAAATACTGTTAATTAACAAGCAATACTCACCGACAATATTCATCACCTTTTTTGATCAACCAAATCACTTTTCGTATTGAATTATTTGGAATACAGTGGGGATGCAAATAACGTCGTCGAATCACACAATACTCCTGTTCTATTCTGTCAGATTTGCTTTTTGCTCGGTAGTAGAATTTACGGACACTCATCCGACGTCCATCTTTAGCATTCCATTGCCCTAGAAACGAGAAATTTGAAACTCCTTTATACTAAAATTCATATATCATTACGGACAGAAATCTTAATCATAGCCGCTCGTGCCAAGCTGTGCTAGCTATTTTTTTACGAGTCTGAAAAAATCATACGAAATTATACTGAAAGTGCTCATTTTCAGTTCGAAATTTTGATGAATTTCTTTTTTATTGTTTGATATATTTGAAAGCACTTTAATTACCAAGGTTATCGGCGCTGATATCTGACACGGGGAAACATTTCGTATCAATTAAAAAACTGAGACAAGCTGCTGCTCCATAAAGATTGATTTTAGGAACATACGTACATACAGGTATCGATGCATCTAACCTGAAATCGTACTTGCATACATAAAAATTAGACATAAGTCGGAATAGATTATATGTTGATTAAGAGAAATTCCAATTTATTTTTAAATGAAAATTTTAAAGAAAAAAATGGAATAAAAACCGATGTCATACAAAAACCACATAAAAGAGAGAGAATTATAAGCACTTACTCATCGTCTTGTATCAATAATTCCAATGGTGCATCTGCCAATGTCCCAACAAATTTCTGCATGAATACTGGTGCATCTGTGATCATGCAGAGTCCCCTAAAAATGAACAAACTATTGTTACCAGTGAGGTCTATATTTAAGTATAATGTATTTTTAACACAGTTATTATGAAACTTAACTTATTTTTATATAAAAAAGAATTTAAAATCAATAAGTTAAAGAAGTAAAGCATCGAATCACGTCCAAATAGCACTTTTTCTTCTCTGATTTGTTGATTTCACAAAAACAGATATCTAAAATAAGAGATTGTAATAATTCGTATAAATAAAAAACACGAACTCTGTATCTAGTTCCGGAATTTCTTCCATTTGTCGCTTGAGACTTTCTGTCCCTCCGGCAAAATAAAACTCAATGTCATCGCCATCCTCTTCAGTCTCACACATCAACTCATCCGAAGTCTACAAAAAATTCTTTAAATTCAATACAGTATTTTTTCAAATAATTATACTACAAACAATGAAAGATAAACCTCTTTCATTGTTTTTAGTGTAACAATTTTAAATTAAGCAAAAAAATGAAAAAATGCGAAGGAAAAGAATTTCTAAAATTTCACTAAAGTTCACATACAGTAGCGTTTTGATCAGCGGTATGCTCAGATATATCGTCAATTCTTTGCACGTTGGACGAATCATCACCTGTACTTTCTGTTTCCACAATTTTATCGCGATCCAATACCAAAGCACTACTGTCTAGCACCGCATCATTGGTGATATTGTAAGAAATTAATGCATATCTTCAATTAAATAAAGAAATTATTCTACCGATACAGAAATGAATCTATGAGTAATATTTCTCTCATTGCTCTTGGCACAATATTTTATGCAAAGAAGGATGAAATGGAGTGTGGAACTTGGAAAGTTTTTTATGATATGCTGAAGATTGGAAATAGTGTTGAACATGCTCGAATTTATTTTTTTTGACTGTCTCGAAAATTCCGCTTGAGTTTCTAGTAAACCAAAAGCTTAAAATTATCAATTTCTACGTAGTAATTAAACTAGAGGAATATTATCGGCTATCATTACAATTTTTTGTTAAGATATCAATTTATATATGTGAAGTAAAAGCTCTTTGATCCAAAAAACTCTGTCAAAAGTAACATTAGCACAAATAATGTACTGCAATTAGCAACGATCTTTCGAAAAAATTGCCAAATAAACAAAACTATATAAGCAAACTAAATGGAAATTACCTGCAAAATTCATTGCCTTTCATAACTTGCCAAATAACTTTTCGGACAGAACTTGATGGTACTGTATGCGGATGGATCAAAACTTTTCGTAGAATTGTATATTCATGTTTTCCCTGAGCACATTTTGCTTTATCCTTGTTGAAGAAAAATTTAGAAACCAATCCACGCGAGCTCCAACCATCTTCAAATTTGATTTATTTAATTTTGCATGGAAATTTATTCAAACTTGGGAAGTTAAGTCTAGAACTAAGAGAAAAAGAATTTCCAAGAGACCAAAAATTCGATGCGAATAGTTTTTATTCTTTGCTTCAAAGACAATGTTTCCACTCTATGTTAGTGACATTTTAGAACGTCACTGACATAGGCGTGGAAAAGTCATAAAAATAAATTCGAAAAAATTCAAATTTCTAGGTTAAAATGCAGAAGCAAATCAAAAACACAAGAAAAAAATGGTGCATACCTAGTCCATCATAAATGAGATCAGTAATGTCAAAAGTTGTTAAATCTACAATAAATGAGAAGGATGCTGAACGTCCCGTAAGCCGTACTATGGGTGGTCTATCGCAAGCATTCATACCTAATCTGAAAAACTCAAAAATTCAGCAATAAACAATAGATGAAGCAGTTAAGGCTTGAAAATGAAAAATGCTGTTACTTCACAAAAATTCAAAGTTAAAAATTCATCAGAAAATTGATTAAACTGTTGATTGAAAACACTTACGGTCCACTACGCATTAATATAGCAAGTGGAACATCGGCAATAGTATTGATGAATTTTGCACGAAATACAGGGCCATCAGTCATTTCAGCGATGTTATTATCCTGCTCACTGTAAAAGATAAAGAAAATATATATACGAACATTGAGAATGGAATTTTCATCAAATATTCTTTCTTCGTTATTCTACCAGAAATATAAAGCAAATCACTCAGATAAGAAAAAAAAGAGAAAATAACATTATATGCTGGGTAATAGCTTCGTGACTGATTATTTCTTTCGTCATGTTCTTCGACACTGAACCTCTGAAATTTGTTTTCCACTGTGACAATCATTAAAAGATTTTTCAAATCTCAACAATTTTGATGCACAGAACTGGGCGTTAGTATTTATTCGAATCGTCAAAAATGTTAAAACAATTAATTTCTTTGTAATGATACGACTGCATATACATTAGTCTTTTTAAAGAAAAGTTTTAGTTACTAAATTATTTTGATCAAATCATCTATTGATGCAATATCTGCTTGATTAAATCATCTGTTAGGTTTAGATCTAAATTCTTTTGTCTTGATACCATTTGGCAAGCATCATCTCTCATTGTGATTACACTATAAGAGTCAACTCCAATCATTCAAAAACAAGAAGTCCAAAGGACTTCTTTATTTTTCCAAATAATGAATCATTATTACTTCAAACTTACTGCTCAGTATGATGAGAAGGAAAACATGACTTTTTTTCAGCACATGATACGCTTAAGGTCTTATAATCAGTTGGACCTGGAGAATAACGTCTCGGTGGCATAATTCTGAAAGTCGTCAGTATAAATTTGCATACATACAACTATGTTTGAAGTTATTTATAAACATGCATTGTTCACTGTTTAAATTCTTTTCCAAAGATATCCCCGTATCGCTTGATACTCTGGATATCTTTCTTTCAATATTATCATAATTTTTTACCACTTTCCCCTATGTGGCCAAAAAAATTGTCAACTAAATAAGTGCTACCGTCCACAAAAAATTTGATTCAAGTTTTTTATCTATCCTGCGAAATTCTACTCAAACCAGAAACAAATTAATACTTGAAAGAAATTAGCTTTAGGAAATGTTTTGAATCGTTGGATTCATTTTCTCACACGTATTTGATATTATTCTACGCGATGTTAAGAGATATCGAAGCCAGTGCCACTATCAAGTGACAAGCATTATGTGTCACAGACTCTAGAAGAAATGATTATCGCCCTATCTTTCCTATCTAACCTTCTTGTAATTGTTGCAGGCGACGGATCGATTCGTTCATCTATATTCCGTTTAGTAGTTATTAACCGACGATTATTCCGTCGGAACGAATCTTCACGCTGTCGTCTTACTGGATACATTACTGGTTCTGAACGACTAGCAACAACATATTCATTTTCTTCTGAATCATAGTATGAATTTCCCATGATGTATTCTCCTTCATTTTCATTTTCAATCGTTGTATATTGTACCATCGACCCTAATTTCACTGCAATAAACTTCATTTGTTAGAAGTTTCGAACACTTCTAAAAACTTAAGTTTGAGGACCTTAAAGAAACTTTTTGAAGTGCAAGAATTATTTTTTTCAATAACTGCTAAATCTCCAGTATATTTTTAGTATGTTTGCTGACCGTAACATGCGCCTGTAACTTTGCAATGCTTATATTGTTTGTGAAACAAAATCACATCTTTCGGAGTCTTTATTTATACAAAATAAAAGATTTCCATGCAACCCAATGACTTTGAAAACCAAATATTACAGTTTTACAAATTTAAAAATCCAAATAAGATAGTTTGCAAAGGAAGTTTGACTGTGGTAGGATAATTTGAAATATTTCATCTAAGCTTGTTTAAATTTTCTCAACCAATTTCGTTACTGCAGTTACGGTTTATGTGAACGGCCAGCAAATACTTCGATCCAAGAAATACTTCAAACCCTACCTCCAGTCTAAATGTCAATATAATGATTTTTATCAGCAATTCTACATATCTTTACTTATTATTGATGAACTTAAAATAATAAAAAAAACCAATGAAAACTGGGAAAGCATAGTATTTGGAGAATTTTTTATACAAATAAATCTCAATTTCTTAAAACAAAATAAACCAAGCAATATCCAAAACATTCCTAAGACTTGTATTGGCATCAAATCATAATTCTGTTATTCTATAATTATAGATTAAAGAGGACACTGATATTGCATCAGCTATAATAAATCAGATGTTAAATAATCTCTAACGTGGACACATTGCATGACGACCACCATCAACCGGAATCGATGCTCCAGTGATAAATGATGATGCGCTGCTTGCCAGAAATGCAATCGCATTTGCTATTTCATCCGGGTTACCTACGCGACCAAGCGCATGGGTATTTTTGGAATGCTTGATAAAAGCTTCATAAGCTGCTTCATCCATACCACTACGTCTGTGAAGATCCGTTTTTGTGACACCGGGACTGAAATTAAGTCCATTAATTTAATTAAAAACTATAAAAAATTTTGCACAGATTGATTTCAATATTTCACATAAACAAGGCATAACTAATATTAAAACAGGAATATTTATTCACTTGACTGAATTGACACGTACGCCTTTTGGTGCCAATTCAAGAGCAATACACCGTGTAAACTGATCGACACCAGCTTTCGATATGTTGTATGCCAGGACGCCAGGAAACTAAAATAGGAAGACACTAGTTAGCGGAAGAATATGAGATCTGAAAAAAATTCAATTGTAAATTGTAATATTGGATATTACCAATTTATTTTCCTTGCTTTTCTTGAATTTGTCACTATCCTAATTAACCACCCAACTCTAAACCAATAATAATTCGCGCAAAATTCTTTCGAAAAATTAACTTGGAAAACGATGCTGCATATAACAGCATTAAAAATCTTTAACTTTTCTCGAAATAAAGACTTTCTGATCAAAATGGATTCTCATCTACCTTTAAGTTACAATGCTTAGCACTTTAATGAATAAAATATTAATATTAATCTAAGCAAAATGTCTAAGAAATAAATAGACTTGAATTAGAAAAATTAGAAAATTGGAAAAAATAAGTGAAATCAAAATTAATTAAATCCCTCATTGATGAACTTTTAAGAAATACGAACCGATCTCATTCCGTTAACACTAGACACATTCACAATAGAACCTTTAGATGCAATCAACTGCGGAATGAGTTGTTGCGTCAAGTAAAACATTGAACGCAAATTAGTTGACATTACTCGATCGTACTGCTCCAACGTTGTGTCCTCAATCGTACCCTTGTCGATAATACCGGCATTATTGACCTAGAATCAGTATTCGAAATCTATCGTATTTTACTCAAAACTCCGCCTCTCCATAAAACTAAAAATGCACCAAAAAATCAGCAAAATAAAAGAAAAACGAATGCTTTCTGAAAAAAAAAGCAAAAAAAAAAAAAAAAATCGAAAAAATCAAAAAATCTAAAGCTTGAAATCCCCCAAATTACTTTTTTTTCCTTGAAAATACTGAAATTTCAAAAATTTAAGCATGATATACAAAATTTCGCATTTTTCCAATGCAGCAGATAAAAAATCTCCATTCAGCTCATTCTGAATTTAAAATTCTAATCAATTCAAAAAACGATAAAAGAACTAAACAGCTTTTACTAGGAAAGCAGGAAAACAATATGCTAAACATGATTTGCTCGATAAATCTATGTATATCTTCTTTTTAGCATATGCTATCTATTTTTAATTTAAAAATACCATATCAAATTAGCCTAATCTGCAAAAGTTCCATATTTTATAGAATTTTACTGATACTAAAATTATTCAACCAAATTTTTTTTCTCCACGTCTCTGATCAGAAATTGTTATGTAGAAGATTATTACCAAAATATCCACGGTTTGAAATTTGTTGATAACCGCTTTCGCGAGCTCTCGAATCTCTTCTTCCTTTGTAAGATCTGCAGCGATGGCCAATATCTGACCCTAGAAGTGAGCAATTAATTCTCATAATAATATTTCATCAATGCTACTGCCGACTTATCTGTAGTGCAATTTGGCTTATTAATATAAATACGCAAAAATTCTATTCTTCATGACAAAAGAAAAAATGATCAGAAAAGGATAGCACTCAAAGAATATTTTCAAGAATTTCAAGTAAATCAGAAATATAATATAATGCTTTGATCAGCTATGATCTAGAAGTGCAAGGCCAGATATATTTCTCCGACGAATAGGTAAAAAAAAAAAAAAAAAAGAATTATTTTGATAGTAGCACCGGGTTTTTTACGTCACTTATAAAAAATGTTTATGGTATACAAGCGATTTATGCTGCAGCAGAGTACAGTCATTCATCATATGATTCTATGAAAATTTAAAAAAAAAAAAAACATATATTTATCATTACTGCCTCATTTTTATTCAGTTCTATTGAACAATATTTAATTCCAATCACTCCTGCTTTTACCTATAGTTATGTGGCCACTTACTCAATTAGTTATGCGAATCAGTGAATTTATTCATTATAATTGTCAATATATATCCATATATTTAATATTTATTTCATGATTTGAACAGTGGTTATGATGTGTGTTACTTCTTATTATTTTTGGTAAAGCTAACAATAAATAACCTTTCCATCTTGCAATTGTTCTTCGAGTGTTTTCAATCGTTCAATATTTCTTCCGGTTACAATAACTGTTGCACCAAGCTGATGAAAAAGACATGCTGTCGAATAACCAATACCAGATGTGGCTCCTTAATAAATTTGTATATAACTGATTATTTAAATTAAAATTTCTGAATAAGAAGTAGCAAGATTAAACCAAGCTAAAACATGCTCATTACAACAATACAACAACTGCAACACTATTTTGCGTTTTTAAATTATTCTAACCTTTGTTCAACCAATTTCAAATCATTAGCAATTACTCCCTCACTGTATGTAGTAAAATTTATAGCTTTCACGGTTCCTTTTTTTTGCTATTTTAAAAACTCCATACTATTGATAAAGCCTACCTTAAACTAAAACCCCAAAACATAAACAGCTAAGTACATAATATCGTCACCTTCCTCCTCGCAGGCCTTATAACAGAACTAACCCAAGCAGTATATTTTATCAATATATCTGATAATTAATTTTTTACAAGATTGTAGGATTCATTTAAAAGAAATATACCCATTTCATTTTCCTATCTCACTTTGAAAACCGAATCTTATTCAAAGTATTTGCTCGCAACTGAATGTCTGCTATTACAGTCTTAAAATGAAAGCAGAAACTGATTAAAATTTCATCTTTTACGGTAAGGGGGATAAATCACGAAGCTAACTGATTTTAAATAGCTTAGCTTATTGAAGATCATTTCCAATATCTGCTATTTCTATGTAGTACTCAGTCACAAAAGATGCCAGTATCTGACTACAAATCAATACTTCTAGCTTGGACCGGGATATAATTATTTACTCAGTTTGAAACATGACACTGAAATATATTCTTCCACTGCAAATTATTGTTGCTTGTTCAACTGTGAGGATTTCTTGTTCTTCAATAACTGCCAAATGACTAAGACAGAGTTGCCATTTCTGAATCGCTCCGGAAACTCCTGGCTTTCGCCAGATTCACTTTACTCATCTAAGAGTTAATCGAATGGAAATGTTTCGTTGGCAGAAAAGCCGAAAAACCAGGACCAAAACTGGATCAAAGATTTCACTCAAAACTATCAAAGGAATCAATTTATATTAAAGTTTCTCCACAAAACTAAACTATTTTCCTCATTCCAACTTGAAGATCATTGATTAAACAATAATTACATTTTTCCACATTGGTTATGCAAGGCTTCACTGTATTCATTAATTCCTACTCTTTGTTGATAAGATTTTAAATGACAGAATAACTGGATCGGTCGTTTAGCTCCTCAGCGAAATTTTCTTGATTCCAGAAACTATCGCTTTTGATAACGATACCCTCAGTGATATTAAGCAGTCACATCATCATACCATTTTTCCATTACAATTTGATGAATGTCTTATAGACACTTCTAATTTTCAAAAACAAGAAAAATGCTCTTCAGCTCTTTCTGCATGCTTTACTGTTGTATACTGTATCCAGCAATTGGTTAAGCTGTTATCATTCACTTCATACCATTCTCAGTATGCTTCATTATGATTAGGTTAGGTAATTAGGTGCTAAACTCCTATAACTACTTCGGTCAACAGACTTATAGTTTTTCAGCCAGTCCAGAAATCAAATTCAATCCTTCGATACTACAAAGTCGCCGCAGTCTTATCGACAACTTCAACTCTTCGATACCACAAGCAGAAGAAAAAACCATGTTACCAACAACAATGCATAATTATGCTACAAGCATTTGCAAATACACGATATGACGACGATCCTATTGATATTAAAAATATCAACGGAATTTTAAACGAAAATTATTTTACTGAAAAAAAAAAAAAACTAAAGTTTTTTAACTCCTCAGCTAAAGATGCTACCCGAAACGAATTTAATTTCACAATATCGTCAAATTATTTAATGAAAATCTCAATGAATTTTGAAAAATTCCTTCTTAATCTAATTTTCTAAGCCACAAACATGTACAGAAATTTGCCATTGTTTCCATAGTCTTCCCATCTTCGGCCTAAATTGTTTAATCTTAGTCATAACGACAGCGTTACTTGGCGATATTTATAATATCACTTTTGATTCTTAAATGTATTTCCATATTACTCCTCACTACTTGCAATATTGACAGTAAATTAATTATCATTACTTAAAAGTATTTGCAACATTGTTAATTATTTAAATGGCAAACTAACAATTGTTAAGTGTAGTAAGCGATGTTACAAACAGTGTTTGATATAATCTATAACTAATCCATTGCAAATAACTAATGTGATATTTATAAATTACATGCATCCAACACGTTACATTATGGCATAAAATTATACGTAAATCACGTAAAATGTCACGTCCACCGCGTGCCGAACTCAGAAAAACGAACTTTGATTAAAAAGACGCTATCCAGAAAAAAATTTCACGAACTTTAAATTCGACGGTGATAAAATTCAGTTCCCTCTCTTTCCTCAAATGGATTTCATTGTTCTCTCCTCCCGTATTTTATAATATTTTCGGTTGCAATAAGAGATTCGGTTATATCTAGCTAAGAGTGATCCATGACCCCACGATTGACAAAAACAATAGTTGAACTTAAGAAATAGACATTATTCCAGTTTGGACACTTTATTTTTCAAAGTAACTTACCCGTGATTAGAGCGACCTTTCCCGAAAGGTTGATAACTGGTGTTGACATCTGTTCCTGAATAGTTTTTGATGAATCTAGTTTACCGATTGTAATGAACGTTTAACATAGCTGTTGTTCTAATAAATCACATCTTGGAAAACCACGCCAGGAAGAATCACGAGGTAATTATTGATTTCTTATGCTGAATAGAAAGGTGTATTTTTCAAAATTATACACAACCCTCTCCAACCTTTCACTTCTGAGTTACAAATTGCATTGATACCACTTCCAGAACTGTCTCAAATAAAAGCCTGGAAGTATAAATCGTCCGACCAATGATCATTAGTAATCGAACGTTACGTCCGCTGAACGCAACACATCCACCGAAAATTACAACTAGCAGACGAACTTTCTATCCTTGCAGCGCTATATTTTTCGGTCTTTCTAACACACGGTGTGCAGGGTTTTTGAATTGACAAGGCAAGGATTGATTTACATGTTGTTATGCGTAAATAATCTGATAAATAATCAGTTTGTTCAATGGACAGTGTTATATTTTGGATTCACGTGTTACGTGACAGGAACCAAGTGATTAATGCGTGGAAGAATGACTTGTATTAAATTCATTAAATGTATATGGAATCACAATGTACGTAAAATATTTTCGTTTACAAAAATATATCGCTTAAGTATTAGTTGAGTATATCATTGGAATTATAGTTACAGGAAAAGGACCTAGAAAATACAACACATTAAAGGGAAATCTTTCATGACATTCTCAATGGAGTATGGGCGTTTATAATGACGAGAGCAGGTTATAGTAATATCACTATAATTCCCTAAACTGTATTTATAATATTTCGTAAAATTATTCTTTTATCCACATCTTCTAAGTTCTCTTGATAACTATCATTGCAGATATGAGAACTGTTTAGTAAATGATAATGAATTGTCATATGCAAAATTTTCAAGAACAACTAGTTACTGTTTATCATAGCGGTCGTTCCGATGAATTTGTACCGACTGAAGAGAAAAAACCCTTCATCGATGTGGACGAAGTATCCACAGATGCTGCACAAGCCCTTGGAGCAAAAATCACGGGTCTTTTCAAAAGAGGTCAGGCTTTTAGTATATGATAATGAATTGTCACAAGTTCAATTTTATGGTGGAATTACATCATAATGACACAAACATAGGAAAAATGAGCGCAAAAATGGCTGCTTTTACGTTGTGTGCTCGCTGTTTCTATTAATTGTTATTTTTTGCTTCGCATGTTAACATTTCCATCAAATTTTATCAAATTCATGTATTATTGTTGCAGTCTAGCTAAAATCATATACTAAAGAAAAATAACATTCAAAAATTTTCAGGCAAGATACAACATGTTAAACAATATAACTAATAACATACTTTCCCATCGTTCTTGATTTTCTGAAAATGGATAGCATTTTTGCCATGTAATTTAAAAAAATAGATATATGAATACTGCAAATTCCGGATTAAATTTAGGCTGTGATCGTGGATGTAGATTAAATATTGGATATATGTATGATAAATTTCAGATTAAATGTGGAATGCGGGATAAATTAGTTTATAGGTTATAGGTATAAATTTTATAAATTTTAAATTAGACATTAAATAAGATCTATTGTTTTTGAGACGGCAGTCAGTCATCTGCTTCTTTACTGATCGATTCCTTCAGTAGCTTCGAAATTTATGAGCCGAATGGTAAATTTTGAAAGTATTTAAAAAATGAGCAAATTCGAAACTGTAGTATTTTTTTTTCTTTTTTTAAATAATGAATGGAAAAAAAAGAAAAAAAAAAAGAAAGAAGTTCATGCAGTGATGAAAATTATAAACGCAGTATTGAAAAAGTTTAAAAAAAAGTGCTAATGATGGTATAAGAAAGGATGCCCCCTTCATCTTCAACGATTGTTATCTGAGATAAACGATGATCTGGATAAAGCTCATCCTAAAATATACAATTAGTAATACTGGTAGTAAATTATTAGTACAGTCTGCTACAACATATCACCATTGTTTCAAATATTGCAGTATCAGGAAATTATATATATCATCTATGTGAACTGAGCTTCAATATTCTTCCATTAATTAGATGATTTACTAATTATCATTCATGTTTTTCACTTCTTATTTCATCAAAATATAAAGAATCACGAAGCTGCTACTGTCAGTCTCAGTCAAATGAATCATTAATCCATATCTCATCCTTTGTTACTTCATCATCCAATCTGTTAAAATCTGTGTGCATTATTTAAGAAATTGTAAATCATGTTAATTGTGTGGAATGTTGTAGGGATTAAAGCTTATGTGCATTTTTTAAAATTGTAAGCATTGTCTTTCAATTACTTGTACGTATGCCTTCTTCCTTTTCACTTGATTTCATTTGTCGCTTCGTAAATACTTGCAAGAAAGATGGTTTTACAAATTGATTCATCTCTTTTTTCATATTTATTAATAATAATTGTATGGCGAATTCTTTCATTTCCCATTATTTACATGATTGATACGAAATTAATCGTATGGCAGCGGAGTAACGGTCGACAAACGATTTTCTGAATACTGACATTTTTATGGCCTGTATTTCAAGTTGATCTAGTCATCTCTGCATCACGACAGCTAATAATATTGCTAATATTCAAAAATCATAATTATATATTAATTAATTTGATATTTTGTAAAATAGAGGAATATCCTTTGTCCTGATAACCAAATCCTTTGTATGACATACTTTAAGTCACTACCTAATACAAGACCAAGAATTATCGATATAAAAAAAAAAGCTTCTAGCGATCACGGCATCAGTATTACGCAATAATTAGCCACTGGTCACTCAATGGTTATTCAGTGATTATTATGTCATTAAACTCAACAATCACTCAATTCACTCGACAATCAGTATTTTCCAATCAGTATTTTTAGTTCATCTCTACTAAAACCAAGCATCCAACTGCATTCGTAATATTCTGATTTTACTCGATCTTATAACGAAGGAATCCATTCATCGGTCAAACAATAAATTTTCTCATCAAGATTCGTCTCTGTCACAACACAAAAAATTTTCTCGTTAACTACTGTACTTCACTCGACTACTTTTTTTCGGTCATCCTGCCCAGACACATTTTATTGACAATGATTTTATAGCAACTATTCTATCTTGTAATTGTATTTGATGAAAAAAATTCAAATTCAATTTATCCGCTAGTAAATATATAAAACTTTTTTCGAATATGCAAAAGGAACCCATTAAATAGATCACTGGAGGATATTTCAAGAATTATTTTGATTATCAAAATTATGACAGCAAAACTATATATTGCTTAAGAATTATTTTAATTAATGAAATTGCAAATGTTAAACAATGATTATCATTTATTGATATGTTTTTTTTTTTTTTTTTTTAATGAATATCAATTATATGAATTGGTACAGATGTAAGTGTAATTGTGCAAGAAAGAGCGTTATTTTATGATTAACACAAATGGATTCCATTGATTTAGCAGTATGATAATAGAATGACGTGAAAACATATTGTACTAAAATTATTTTCTCTATTTCTCGAATAGCAACTATCATTTGTTCAATAAATAGTCGTTAATGATGATGATGATGCGCATGTACACACGTACGTATTGTTCAAAACCTATTTGGCTGGAGTTGGTAAACTGCCACGAGCATGTGCAAGTATTTCAAAATCTTTTAAAAAGCTCGCAATTTCATCTCTTTTGATGAGCTGAAAAATTTGTTTTCTTTTGTATTTGATTTCAATTTGATTCAATTTAATAATCAAATAGTATAGTCACTAATAGGTTCTGATTTTTAATTGAACAAAGAATTATGATATAAAGCAAAAAAAAAAAAGTGAGATGGAATTAAACTATAATATTTATTATAATTAATTGTTATTGCAGCTAAAAGTAACGATTTTTCAAATGAAAATAATTATAATAGTTCAGTTTTTTCCCACTAAAACTTAAAAACAAAATTTTGAACATTTTCAATATCTACTTATTACTTTTTGGCATTATCGGATAATGAAAAAACTTATAGTTTGACAATTCAATGAGCAGAAAAGAGTCCAAAATATCGAAGAGATTTTTAGCAACAAAATAAATTAGCGGGATTGTGAACAACTGACTTAGGGTTAAGCATAAATTTTAAAATTGTTAAAACAAGAAAGATGCATACCTTTCGATTTTCCGAAAGTGCCAAAATGCAACGATGTATGTAAACGTATTGAATGTCAGTTTGTACGGAACCGTGACGTTGAAGACGAAGTTCTCGAACTACATCACGCATAGTAACTTTCATACCATCGTTAAACATAGTATCTGCTACATCCAAACCAACAACTGTTCCCGTTCGACCAATACCTGATCATTAAAAATTAATAAATTTAATAAGGTTTATAATATAAGTATCTAAATATAATATATTTTCTAAAAATTTCGAATGTTATTTCTTGGCAATATTTTCATTATGACATTGTAATATAGATAAGAAATATGAAAATTAATGCTCAAATTATCCTAAAAGAGACAATTTATTACTGAGAAACCTTACAAAAATTATCAATGAAAACTATCGAAGAATTTATAAATTACAAATTGCTAAATTCTTTACTATAATATAAACAATACAGGTATTTCCTCATGAATTGCTTCTTTGATGAATATTTTATTTACAAAAGAAAAAAATTCTAATTGTCAAAATTATAATTAAAAATACCTGCAGAACAATGAATTACAACATGTGTCTGATTTTTGATTCGTTGTAAAAGTCGAAATGGTGCCAAGAAATTATTGGGTACTCCACGATCAGGCCAATCATTCCAAGCAATATGTTCTACTGATAATTTTTTGCTACCATTGGTTACACTAAGATTGGTAATCGTTAGTGTCTTTTCTTCTTGAATCACACGATTGCATGTTACCTTTAGAACTCCATATTCTTTCTGCAATTAAAAAAAATAGCTTCTATATTTCTCAAAAACCAGAAATCAATAATTAAAAATGATAATTATTAATTGATGATTGATTAATTAAAGTAATTTTATCTTTTTAAAAAGTTCATTATCTTACAGATTCCTCTTCTTCAGTTGGCCAGTACTGTTCACATTTCTTTTTGCCAGATTCTATGATATTACAGAGCATGACTATTGAATGACAATCTTCTTGCCATACCATACGCCAGAAATCTTCTACTGTATTCTCTTTTGGTGCCTCAAATATTGGATATATGATAACTTTTACAGAATGGAATATCCTAGAATAGTAATTCTTTTTAGAATTCAAAATATGTTTTTCAAAATCTAAAATCAGTAATCTTTACCAGAATTCAAGGTTTTTTTGTTTTTTTGTTTTAAAACCTAAGAACAAGGACGTTTACTGGAATTCAAAACTATTTTAAAATCCAAAATTAAAAATCTTTTTCAAATTTAAGATTATATTTTGAAATTCAACATTAATTTCAATCTTAGATCTAAAAAATTTTGAAATATCTAAAATATAAATTTTAAAAATAGATGCAGGATCAGAATAGCCATTGCATTGCATAGTAACTGTAATTATTGAAAATTTTTAAAAATCATTAAAATGTATTGAAAATGAAATTAAAAAAAAAGGAAACCTCTTAAAAAATTGGAAAAAAGGAAAGAAAGAAACAATCAGGAAATAAAAAAAAAAAAAAAATGATAAAAAGATTAGAAAAACAAACCTGCGTGCAGATAAACCGACGTTTGATGGAAACGACATCAACCCAATTTGCATGGATATAATCATTTTTTTTTGGTGGATAATTTAGCACAACTCTTGTCTCATCAACACAAAATACATCTACAGAGAAATATCCGGTTAACCGGATATCGTTCTTGAGCATTTTGGTTTACTCAAGAAGGACTATTATTTATACGTATATCCGAAAAGTTAATCAACAATGATTATAATTTTTCAACATGTCTAAGAAGTCAAAATCGAAATCAAATTATTGTAAATTTATCATCAAAAAAAAAAAAAGCTAAATGACTAAAATTAGAACTAAATTAATTAATTAAATGAATTATCTAACTAACCTTTGTATCTGTTTTTATCCGGATTTCTGTCAAATGCAGTTTTAACCAACTGTGATGGTGGTATGCTAGTTGCCCGTATTTCATTAAATTCTTTCATCAAACCCTAAAAACACTACGGTATCGAATTTATGCATGAAATTGATAATAGCATAAATTTATATTGCTCAATGGATAATATCTGACAATAATTTGTATATATATATTGTCAAATTGTGTTGAATTAATTAATTAGCAAATGACACAAGGAAATGAAATTACAATTACTTGATGGCTAATCATTTTAATTAAAATTTCATCAAATTTAGAATAATTTGTGACAAATTGTTCGTTTTTTTTCTTTCAAAATAAACAATTATATGGTATTAATTTTTTCATTTTTCAAGTTATTAAGTGATATACAACGTAAAATTTTACACATTCCGATAGCAAATGTTATATGATTTATTAAATTATAAATAAGCATTAAATTAAATATGAAAATATGAGAAGAAAAAGAGCGAAAAAAGTGATAATTTAAAATTTAAATGTTGGAAAAAATTACTTCTTCACGCTTAAACAAAAAGCCATTAAAATAGAATTTTTATTCAAAAAAAAAAAAAAAAAAAAAAGAGGGAGAGAGAGAGGAGAGAAAAAATAGGTGTAATATTTACCTGAACTCCAGTGGCAACAGTAGTTGTGCAAAAAGCTTTCATCTGAATCAACATTTCTCGATTTTCCGGTCCCTTTCGAAAAGCAGTAATCCGGCGACGGCTTGGCCGAGAATCGCGCTCCATTTGTGTCCCATCCTCATCGGTGAGTTCTAATAAATTTTTTAATTTAAACTTTGCAACATTTCATTTCTTACATCTTGTAAACAAAATTTAAATAACGCTGAAAAATGTATCACTAAATTGTTCATATTTTTAAAATATTTTCTAAGAATTTTTTTTTCTGCTCGCTTTTGTTGTAATTTTGAATTCAGAATTTTTCGGGATTTCACTAATTACAGTAATTCAAATCAGAAATTCAGATAACAATTATTATTTTTCACAATAATTGTCATCTAAATTGTTATTCATAATTCATAATAATATTATTATTCCAAACTTTTTCACAATAATTGTCATCTGAATCGTTATTCATAATTCATAATAATATTATTATTCCAAATTTTGCAATTCGACTAATAGCATTGTCATTTAATTATTTTCTTCATTTCATTTA
Source organism: Onchocerca volvulus (assembly GCA_000499405.2). Taxonomy (NCBI): domain Eukaryota; kingdom Metazoa; phylum Nematoda; class Chromadorea; order Rhabditida; family Onchocercidae; genus Onchocerca; species Onchocerca volvulus. Next base: position 924,195 of record HG738141.1, on the reverse strand, counting down.
GATGACCAATAAGAGACTGCCATTAAAGTGATAATATAGAATTCATTAATTGAATACATTTTAAATACCCTTTTTAGTGCTTCGAGTAGCCGTCCGTCGTCTTACTGTTCTTTTTTTGGTCACTGAAATAAATTTTAGCGACAGCTAATAAATCAATATTTATCGACAGAATTGATGAAAGATGAAGAAAGGACTTTGAGGAATGTCAAACAGTCCGGAATTTTTGATCAGAAAAGATTTGAGATTGAAATGATTGAAGGAATGATATTTGTACTTTGTCGTTAAGTATGTTCTATCTGTATCGTTGTCTCAACAAATCGTTTACAACGACAAATGAACCGTCACACAATCAAACTGAACTATCAATAAGATCAATCAGTTAAAATAAACCATTATAAAACTGCAATCTCTTTATCCAAATACACTTGTGAATTAATTATATGCAAAAGTGAGATAAATTGCGTTTAAAAGTTAACATCAGTGATGAATTACATTATAATTATTTATCGATTAGTTGAATATTAATAGCTAATAAAAAATATATTCACAGAATATATTTAAAATGTATTTCATTAAAATTACCAGTATTATGCATTTTACATAATATATAGTAATAATTTATTTAAGACTTAATATGACAAGAAAATCACACGTATAGAGAAGGAAAAGTTCGTAATTATGACTAAGCCGGAAAAATGAATTCACATAAACATGATAAATAATAAATAACGATTATTTAGATAAAGAAACAGATTTGAATAATTAATGTACAAAAGATGGACGAAGATTTGATCTGAAATTTTCAATAGATTAATCAAATATTTAAATCGTCTATATGACTATCAAACAAACATTAAATTTCCATTGACTCCTGACATTGGAACAATTTGATGAAATTTTCCTTCTAAAACGTTCATTTTTAAAATCTTCTAAAACTTGAGAGACAAACAAATTGAAACATGAATTATTTGATGTCAGGTTTCATTCTCATTTTCATAACTTAAACATAAATCTCATTCCCTTTCTCTCCAAAATATGAAGTGATATTCGGAAAAGGATATTTTGCATAATAAATTTGCCAAACAATAGTGTTTATTTTCATATCAACACAAAGATTCTGCGCTAAACTAAGTGGAACTTTTATTTGGAAGGAAAAAGGAACAAAATTGTAAACTAGTCATTAAATATATAAATACCAGAAAACATAGAACAGTTTCTAAAAATTTGTCTACAATAATGGCTGCAAGCTTTAACCAACTGTAGAATATAGTACTATATGGATTCATAGCGAAAGCATCCCAGAATTCGACAAAAGAATTGCAACTTACAATATAGTTTCCTTTATTTTGAAATCATCGAAAAATACAAAATTCAGATAAATCTGAATTTGATAAGCAGTGACGGAAAATCATTCTCCCAATATTTGTTGTTTAGAATTAGAGATTCATCTAATCATCTTAAATGACGAACAATTGTCTCTAGAATAAGGAACTTACAAAAAATTTGGATTACATAAGTCATAATAACACTATAGAAATCTTATCTAAATTGTCTCAATGATTTCCTTCTTTCTGTGCAATAACTATACTATTATTAGTAATAATGCGTAGATCGGAATTATCAAAAATCAGAAATTTAACAAGTCACATATAACATGAAAATAAATAAATAAATATTCATATATGAATAAAGACATACTTTACAAAAAGCGAGAGAATAGGATTTGCAGATAGAGTAATTACTGTTCAAATATCCAGTACTTCATCTATATTTTGAAATATCAAATGATATTCAATTTTACACCAAATGATAATTATACTTCCTTTTTTCTTTCTTTCTTTTTTTTTTTTTAAATAATAATATCAATTTACAGCGAAATTTTTTTTTAACTTCTTAATAAAAAAAAGTGGCTCTCATTTTCATTCACATCAAGGCAGAAAAATTAGTACTATAAGTAACAGTGGCACCGGTTTTTTGAAATTTACACGAAATATCTCAATAAACAAAAGAAATTCGATATTACTGTTATTTGTAGCACATTTAAAAAAATATAATTCTTCTTTCAAAACTTTAATCTTCCACTCTTTTTCTCTCTTCTCCTTTTTCATTACTGAGAGAAAAAAAGTTTCACAGAAATTATGATAAAATCACGATTGTAGTAACAATTACTAACTTAAAGAAAAAAGCGAATAAAAAAAAGTCTTGCTATTAAATCTTCACCGCGTTTGATTCCGAATAAAATGGATTGGTTGAACGAACAGATACTGGATATGTTCTCGCAACATCTACAGCCAAATGGGACCATTTGACATCAAATGGATCAATTTCTTCCGGTTTTTCGGATGTTCTGTTATTCATATATTCATTCATCTGACCTGAAAACCATTGCAACACAGTCAGCAGCAATCATTGAAACAATTTTTTTCATTAAAAAGTTAATTCGTAAACTATGCTACAATCAATTATCAAAGCAAAAATTTATCCTCTAAAAATTTTTTTCCAAATCACATATTAATCTGAATTAGTAAATAAATTGATGATAAGATGAAAATTAGCATTTCTCGATTACTATCTTAAAGGATGATCAAACATTTCATCTACTAAAATAACATAATTTAAACGAAATTCGTGATTCTTATAAATTCGAAAAAGAATTAGCAAATTGAGTGAAAGCGAATATTCATGCAATTGCCTTATCCCATGTCTATATATGAACAATAACTGAAACAGTTGGCATGACTCTTTTATGTCGATTTACAAAATATTTCATTATTCATAATGATGAATAATGGTGAAAAACTTATTACTGAAATAATAAGCAAAATTTTATGTATTAACTTTAATTTAAATTTTTCAAATACTGACTATTTTGCTTCGGACTTCTCTGAGAATTTGACAGTAACGCGCTGAAAACTGGCTGACCGAAAATATCAATTTCGGATTCCTTTAATGTTGATGACATAACTGGAGCATTCTGTAAAATAAGAAAATTTCATAAAAAAAAAAAAAAAAAAAGTGAACTATTTTTCACCGGCTCAAACATTATTTTCTTATTATTGGATGAAATTCGCATCAAACATTCGACTTTTAAAGATTATTATATATTCGAATCGTAACAGATAGGCTAAGCGGGACTTCTAACCTTTAGAATCCATTTTACTTATTTCAACATCTATTCGTTAACCATTCACAAATTTGATGATTTCGAAATGCATCAAACTTAATATAAATAATCGCAATCCTAACTTCTAATTGCATTTCTCGCCTTATTTTCCATCAGATCTATATGCAAAATTGTTGGCAAAACTCTATAAGGTTGAACTTTACCTCGTTCACAGATGAAAAATTTTCAGTTATGGTAGGCAGCTCGTATTGCGAAAAATCACTACTGAAACGGATCGGTTTTTCCGAACCTGTACTCTGAAAGAGTGACGAACTTGGCAACGGCGGAGGTGGCTGATCTGGTGGCGGCCCATCTGAAGTGAGGAAACATAAATTTGTGGATTAAATTATGAAAATATAAATAGTTAACTACTTTACGTTATCGATTCATCACATTAATAATAAAAATTTACCAGAAAATAAATCTTATGAAGTACAGAACTGTTTCACTTCAGAAAATCTAGACTAATTAAATTTTTTAAAGAAAAGCTAGATCAAACGCCAGACTTCAATAGATTCTGCAAGTGGAAGTCCGTAAACCTCAATCAAATATCTACAAAAGTATTAAAATTACACCATCTAGATCTTAACTATGAGGCCTAGTGCAGGAAATTTATCGACAAATTAAATAAATGAAACACGATTTAATAACGTGACAAATGAAACATCGAATTAAATGGGTTCCAGAAAAAAATAAAATGTAAATTTAATAATTTCTAGAAAAAAATAAATAAGACCTTTAACTATCGTATGGCTTGCCCTGTTGAGATCGTTAGTATTTTTAGATGGTGAATTTAATGATAGTGATGAGCGCAATGTTTGCTCCAACCATTCATCAGCTTTTGATTTTGCCGTTGATGGACATGTTGAAATGGGACTACTTAACCTACAAATGAATGGTTTAATTCTACTTTTTTACTATAATCTACAGCAAGAGCCATAACTCGAAATGATAACTACCTATATAATAAGGTTATTTTATAGGTATACTAAAAATATGCAATCAATTTACCAGGATTCCGGTCCATTAACATTTGATAAATAATTGGTTTGAACTTGCAATGGAGAATTCACCAAACTATATGCTTGAGAACCACTAAAATCACAAGCATTAGGGTGTGGTGCAGCCGTATACGATAATGACTGTCTGAAAAAGAGTGCAAAAAAATACAAAAAGAATAGGAAAATCAGTGACTAATGAAAAAAATTAATAATTTTACTAAAAATGAAATGCTAGATAATTTTACCTAAATCCATTATGTTTCACTGAACAATATGGAGCATTTTCGAAAGTGATTCCCTCATTCAGCATATCATTATTAAGCCAGTGTTTGTCTTCATCATCTTCAAAAATTGGCTCACCCTTTCCCATGTCTGTAGCAAACATTTGTTTCTGCTGAAAATATACAATATTTTACATTATGTCTTTAAAATTTGGAAATCATTTCATAATCAAAATTAGTGAAAGAAGAAAACATACATAATTTTCTAATAAAAAAGAAAAAAAAATGATTTAGAAATATTTATTTCACAAACCATCTTAATTGGGGAATCCGGGTATGATCGAAGTGAAAGTTGTCGATGAAACGAACCAGTGTTGATTACAGATGAAGCAGGGGCACAAAATGATCCCTTGAAAAAATAATACGGATATTCTAGATATACTACGATTTTGAAATAGTAAACTCTTAAGCGCAATTATTTGAAGCATTACAGTTATAGATACAGCATAATTATAGTGAAGTATAAAAAGCAACTGCAAATATTCTAAATTTAAAATCAAGGAAATAAATGTTTGAACGCGATTCAGTAAAATTCAAATTTTATTTCCTATTGGGAAGATGAATATCTTATGAGGGAAAAAAAAGAAAAAAAAGTGGAAAAATGAACCGAAAGTGTAAATCAAAGGATTATTCACCTGTCTTATAAGAAGTAGTGGATTTCCGACAGGCCTTGGTTTCGACGTGATTTGTAATGCAGATGACGGATTTGAAGTTGCAGGAGGTGGCTGTACGATCGCAGTTTGCGGATCACGTAATCGTTCTGTTATTGATAATCGACGAAAAGAGCCATTACAACTATTTCGTTCGAATGAACTGAAGATTAAAGTACAAAATTAAGTTGTCAATTCCAATTTTATTAGCAATACTAAATAATTGCTTGATGTAAATTTTCATAGCAGAGGCTACAATACTTGCCAGTTATGCCCTGGTCCAATATTTATTGGAATAAATCATTCGAATCTTTCAGTGACCGATGATTCGGACTATCTGACAATATTTATTTAGGTCTGCTCAGGATCTCTGAGAGATACTCTAGTACATACTCAGTCGCTGCTAATGACAATACGAATAGGTTAGATATATGATAGTCAAGCGAAGCTTGCAAATTTTGGAATCTCAAATCTAATTCTAGAAAAATTCTGTAATCCATTTATCCTTTAGAAAATAAAAATCAAGTAAAATAACTTTTAAAAACCAAAAATTTGAAGTGAGCAAATATCAGTACTAATTTTTTAATTGATGTTTTTTTCAAATAACATTATTCTATCTATCTATCGCCACTTCGCATTCCACCAAAAGTGGAAAGATCGAATAACCAAATATTCTATACTAATGTTATCAAAGATGAAAAGAAAGCATGTTCTATTATTAGAAAGATTTATATTTTCATCAGAATTCTCTTAAAAAATAAACCTAATTGGAATAGATGGTATTTGTTGGGTAATTGCATCTAAAGTAAAACCAGCGACATTCGGTTTCTCGCAACCAAGAGGTGGTAAACCTGCAGCTGCTTGCACTGCTGCAGCAGCTTCTGTATCACGCTTCTTTTTCTTTTCCAAACAAATCGCGAACGCACATCCCACAGCATGACTTAAACGTTCACCCTTAAAGAAAATGAAAATTTTCATCCAAAACTTGAAGTTTTGAATTTAAAAGCAAAAACGAAATGCTTGATAACAAATAAGCAATGTATTTCCTTCTAAATGATTACTAAGTTAAACTTACTGATTCCTTTATTGCATGAAAGCCATGACACATCCACCGTCTTGATGTCCCATCTCGACAAATATAAGCAAAACCCTTATCATGACCTCGGTCAGGCGCACAAAATGATACCTGAAATATAAAATCAATTTTAAAAATAAACTATGCAATTTCTAATATCCTTTCCGCTTTTTTTTTTAAACTGAGAAAATGAACATAAAACAATTGATTACTATTGTCCAAATAATAAGAACGAATAGGAAGCAGTGAAGAATGGAAGTAATAGGTGATTAGAACAAAATCAAATGGACAGTAGGAGAAATACAAAGAAATGGAAGGAAATAAATCAGAATTTAAGGAGTGAAAAGATGGAGGAATACGATTTTAAAAAAAGAAGAACAAATAAGTCTAGATAGAATCATTATGTCCAATAGAGAAATAATGAAAAATAGGAGGGACATTATGATAAATTATTTAAAGAAAAAAAAGGAAAAAACAAAAAATGGAACCTTCTCAATGGTTTGGTCGACTATTAAGCCACGACAACTTTCCTGATCGACAACACGTAAACCATCACCCGAAATATACAGAACTGCTTTAATTGGTCGTCGTCGCTGTCCCTAAAATTTTGTACATCACTGAATCATTGATTGTGCTTACTTACTTTTTTTTAAAAAAAAAAGTACAAAATAGAGCTTTGATTTTGTAGAAAACATACATTAAGTTGAACTTAATCTATCACGCAGTTTCGATATTTTATCGGTTTTAAAATCGGTGTAGTGAATGGATGTAGCTATCAATTTTTTGAGGATTTTAATTTATTTCAGATATTCTACATAGAGGAAAAAATCGTAATCGTCTATAACTAACTTTCAATTTTTATGTATGCAACTAATTAAATTAGAGATAAAACAACTGATTGATATAATTTACATCGAATTTGATGATCTTTTTCATCAGATTAATCCGATATTTCTAAACGAGACCATGAAAATCAATGTAAATTTTGAGAAATAACATATATTCAAATAGCTGTAATCCAATATTTATTATTTAAGCAAGAAAATAAACACTTAAAAAAAAAACATACTCTTAATAATTTCATAGCTTCTTCACAAATTTGCATACCACGCGCTTCAAATACTTCGATACCGCCCAGATACTTGAATGATTTTATAAATTTAAAAATGATTCAAATAGCCACAATGAATGAAAAATTAAATGAATTTGAAAATTTAAAAAATTCCATGCATTCGAGGATCCGAAAACAAAGCTAAAAATATTTGAAAGTTCGGAAAATATTGAAATAACCTGAATCCTCTTAAACACTGTAACAATCCAGTTTATTACATTGAATTCAACATTTCAAAGATTCTAACCTTAACAGTGAAATTACAAGTACCATTCCGAACGGCAATTTCATCTGGTTGCCATAATTCTGATTTAGCAGAACCTGAGTTCATTGATCTTTTCGATGATGAATGTCGTCCGGGTGGAGTTCTACGAATAAAATGTTGCCCGGACATCCGGCGACGAAATGATTCTTGGAATGAACGTCGTATTCGATCCATTCCACGATGCACAACGTTTCTAAAATTCAAATGATTAAGCAATCATTGATGCGGAAATTTTACAAAAATTAAGATACTTAGAGCCAAAAAATTTGAAAAAAAATGGTTTTTTTTGGGAAAGAAAATACATTAATATAATATAAAATTCTAAACATCTTAATGCAGGTAAGATATTTTCCTATCATAAATTAATGAACACAGTACCTATCCAAATCACTAGATTCGCATATTTATCTTTTCCCGGCTTAAGCTGAAACTTAACACGCGAGCAAAATATCAGACTTGATAATTTTTGAAATTATTGAAAAGAAAAAGATAAAGAATAATGATTTTTACCTAATCGGGTCGAAGGATCACAATTCCAGATTTCAATTTAAACAAGATCCATTATTAGAAAAAATTTAATGTATTTCACTATCCTACTTAAAATTCAATAGGATATATCGAATGAGAGAAATAAAAACTTGAAGCAATTTTACTGAACTCAGTCAAAAATAACACAATTCTTATTAAAAGTGCCACTGAAAGTATCACTAGAGAAAAAAATATTAATTGATTTGAAAGGACTGTAAATACAATTTAAAACAGTTTTAAAGAAATTTCAAAAAGAAATTTTGAAAAAAAAGACAATTAAAAGCAAAGCAAGAATTCTATCTTATACATATCATTACAGAAAATCTCCAATCCGTATTTTGCTACAGATATATATCTAACAAAACAAAGAAGAAATTTTCAAAACTTCCAAGAAACAACATTTAATACTAAAAAATACTATACTATTAAGCTATGTATGTGAGAAACTGAAAAAATAATTCTGAAAAGTTAAGAAAATGAATGAAACAACAAAAAAAAAACATGAAACTTTAATACGCTATTTGCTGCTATCTAAGGAAGGTAATTTTTTTTCTTTTTTTCTTAATGAACAAGATGAATATATTATAACAGTAATATTAGCAATAGTATTATGTATGGAATGAAACACTGAAAAGAATTAAACTGATAGTAGATGAGAGCAGAAAAGAAAGCTAATTGACCAGAATGAAATTATCTTAAGCCATAAAATATGTCAAATGCAAGAAAAGCCAATTTTCATCAATAAAGCCGTCGAGGAGCGAATGAGCTAACTGTTAATTCACAAGAGATATCAGTGGAAGTTTATCCTGTATAAGGTAACACAACAACCCTTACGAAATTATGGAATCCATTTTGTATTAAAATAGATCAAATGGGGCAGGACAACAATCTCCTGGATAAAGTGTCCTCATTACTTCTCGTTTTCTTTTGGCTAGAAGTAAAAGGAAAGTATATGAAATTTTTTGTTTAGAAGCTTTCATGCTCACGTGTTGATTCTATGCTTTATTACTTGATCTTTTTGATTTCGCCATTTTGTTCACTCAGTTTGATCCACCATCTATACTTCAGTTTTATTATAATTGTTGCCATCTCTCGTTTCAATAAAAGTTGTTTAACTTTCCAATTTACAGGACTTTGTAGCAAAACTTGTTTATGTTGTGCCATACAAATATTCCGACTCAAAAAAATATTTACCATCGAAAAAAAGTTTATTTTTAATCATGCTAGGAATAAAAAACTGGAAGTTTAGTAAGCCAGAAGAAATACATTTCTCTTGAATTATTCAAATTTTTGACTTTGGGAAAAATTATCATGCTTCCATAGGCATTATTGATGTAAACTAATAGAGAATGCAATTTGAAAAGTGTAACCAACTAAAAGAAGCAATGTTTCTTTTAAACTATTCAGATCTTTGATTTGTTAAAAAATATTAAAGGGCATCATTCATATCAACTAACAGAACAAAGTCTACTTGCTGTTTAAATTAGTAAATAATGGAGAAAACCGATGGAATGTAAACTGAATGAAATATTAGCTGATAAAGAAATAGGTTGATCAAACGGCCAATATTTAACAATAATGACAATATAACAAGCATGATAAATAAATGTCGAAAAAGACAGAAAGAAAATACAGGACAAGATTTAAAATTCGTAATCAGATAAAAACTGAAATTTTAAATTGAAAATAAAGAAAATTTTAATTTAATGATGTTAAAGTGTTCAATCAAGATGATGTGTTTAAAAAACACTTGTATTTATACTCTACCCTTTTCTCAGTAACAGAAATATTTATTCAACAGTAAAAAAAATGCTTCAGAACTAATCGCATTTATTTTTTCTTGCATTCTCCTTCAAATCAATTTTCTATTCATTTGAGACATTATTTTTTCTAAAATGGATGCACAAGCTAATTACTTATCAATAGTGCTATTCAATGATCCTAACAAATTATCGCTGCAGCAATAATAATTATTGCTTTTTTATTTTTTTCTATTATTAATTTTTTAAAAAAAATTTTCTAGCATCTCTGTGCGTCATATTTTTCAAATAATGCACTATTAAAATAATTATTTGTTAGTAGAATGATCCCATCAACATTTACAAATCATTAATATGACTAAACACCTAATTATATAATGTATCTTAACTAAAAACACTGAATCAAGTTCTTCGTAAATACATCGAAATAGCAGGAATAATGATACAAACTTAGATTTCAACTGCGAAGAATGGTTAATATCATAACTTTCATAGAAATTAATATTTAACGAATCGATCAAATACATATGAAGATCAATTTTCATCTCAAATTTTTTGAGATATATAACCCAAAAATGCCAGAATCAAAAGATCATCATAAGACCTTCAAATTAAAATACATTAGTACTAAAAACTAGGAAATATTTTAAATTGCTCAAGTTTAAATCTGACATAACACACATAAAAAAAGACAAAAAAATTAGATGAATTTCATGAGAAACATATATAAATTGGAAAGTGAAAAATTTCGTGAAATCAGCAAAAACAGAAATTCGGATGATGCAATGTTCATCAAAAAATTTAAGTTGGTATGCTAGAGAGACAACGCGATTGACAGGATAAAGGCATTAAATTTTACTTAATTTCTGATCCTCCATTTCTAATACCATTTTTCTGATTAAGTGAAATTCTCAGACTGAGACTACTATGAAGAAAGAGAAATTTCGGAAAAATAGAAAATCGCAAAAAAATTTCAGAAAAATTAAAAAATTTTTCCTAGAAAGAAATAGTCAAATGAAGAGTAAAATGAAATGATGCCAAATAGCTAATTCCTTATTACTTATTACTTTTAGTCTAGAAAACTCATTGTCTAAGCTCTTCCATTCTCCTTTCCATCTCATAGAAATAGAAATAATAGCTGTCACTCAAAATAATCAATTATATATTTACGCGTAATATATACATATATATATGATTTAGATGATATAATTAAACAAACAATTTCATTGAAAATCTATTAATAATTTTAATTCAAATTTGGCATAGGTTTTAAGACAAAATTAAAACAAGGAAAAAGATTATTTCTAAAGAAAAAGAATAAGATATTCTACAACAAATCTTCATTTTTATCTCTAAATGATCGAGCAAGTTTTGACAATTGATTATCATTATCACTTGATATACAAAAAAGATAAAGTATTCTTTTTATCACAAAATGCCTAATCTCTTATAAGCTCCACTTTCTTTATTTACTCAAATATCAACACTGAAAAGAATTTTGAAGAAACATAAATGTCCAATAAACATTATACATTATTCCTACCGATTATGAACATCTACACAACAAAAACAGTTAAATTCTTCGAAAATTTCACTTCACCAAGTCACGCATTTTAATCCTCAAATTTTTGCAAGAGGTAACAATCTTCTTGAAGATTGACAAGATGCGATGATTATGATTTCATGGTTAATTCACAGCTAGACAGTGGATATTAAATAAAATTGATAATGGACCAAAATTAGTGAGAAGCATCCGAAAATTGTAAATTTTAATCAAACATATAAGATAGCAATTCAAGTGAACAAATAAAATCTATAATCCAGAAAATCAAACAACAAGTACTTGAACTATTTAAATAAAACGGAACTGAATTCCGTAAATGGTTGTCTTCAGATAGAATTGAACAAATAAAACATGCCAAATAGTTATGCTTTAGCATTTCTTTAGATTTTTCACAGATAAAAGATGAGGAATCTCGAGGAATTGCTAAGTATGCTAAAGCATTACAATTGGTACAAATGACCGACGATAACGAATGGAAGAAAATCACAATGTTTAGAAATAAACGCGGCATCGAATGAAATCTTTATCAGGAAGTAATACCTTAGGGAATTTGAATTCATGCTAACCACCGACTCTAGTAATCAAGCTGGAAAATAGAAATAAAACGAATGGTTTTTAGTTCTTGAAAACAAACTAAATTTCGAATCAAATTAATCGGAATTCAAATATAACATTTATACATGAGAATACGATACCACTTATATTATTTTTACAAACTTAAAAAAAGGCAAAAAAGCATCATTTATCAAGCAACATATCTACAAAATTTAAACATAAATAAGTTTTCTTAATTTTCAACTATCTGACTTAATTCCTTAATGCTACTAATGTTATTACTCTCCTGAAACTACTTTGTATGATTATTTTCATAAATGATTTTCCTCATTTTTTATATCGCATTGAATGGTTATAATTTTTACATACCCTTTAATTTCATTCAATATATTTCTGTTAAAAAATGTTGCTGCTAAAAAATAGCTGTTTTATATGAAAAAGTAATTGTATATATATTACTTTTTCATATAAATTAATAGAATAGAACTTTTTTATATAAATTCATTAATTTTATTTGCTTTAAATTCTAATCGATATTTTTATCTTAGAGTTGCTAAATTTGCAATGCCATTTCATTCGTAGCATTTTTGAATTTGCAACCTAATTTGAAGAATTGAAATATATTTTTTGTTGTTTAATCTCATTTTCGCGTGTTTTATGAGCGTGTATAATATTATACATTTTCATTATTTATAAAAATTATACGCCTAGATAATTTTCTCATAAACAAGCAAAAAAATGTCAAAATTTTTATTCCAGAAAAATAGAGACGCAATTTTAAAAAAGCTATTTCGGATATATCTAAGAAGACATTTTTCTTTCGCGTGCTTTATGAGTATGTATAATATAAAATGCGGCATTTTAACGAAACATTTAAAAAAAAAAAAAACTGAAACAATAAATCGAGGAAAAATTTAAAGATAGATGAAAGACACGGAAAGATTTTTTAAAAAATTAAGAGAAAAAACAAGAAAAAAGAAACCAGGACAGCAATTAGATTACAGAAAAATTAAAAAATATCACAAACAGTAAAAAACTAAAATCGATTTAAACTTGAATGAAACCAACTTAAATTTATCCATATTCAAGCGGAATACTTTTAGCCATGAAACAAAAGAAATGTTTCTAAAGAGAACATATTTGCCTGAGTAGTAGATCCACTCATTTAATATATGTATCAACCAAACTAATCTCGTATTTCGTATATTGATGAAACAATGATGATATAATGTATACATATATACACGGAGCTCAACCGATAGTACAGAGACAACCGAATGGAAAATTGTATCGCCTCCACTCATTTCCTTGATCGAACCTGTTTTCAATAGAACAACCTTTCGCTCTCTTTCGAAGACATTTTTTCATATGTATTTGTGGGGCAAGAATGATAAGTATATCAAAGAGATTGAACATATATGTAATTTTAGAAAACTGTGGAAGTAATGAAATGAAGATATAATAAATTCAACAGACATTTCTATAAAAAAAGACTAGTGAAATATTTAAAACAAATAAAAACTTTCCCTTATCAAAGATAACATTGCAATTTATAGTCGCATTTTCGTGCTCTAAATATAAAATAAAGAAATAGCGATCATGTACATCCATTAGAATTGAAAAGTTTAGATAAAAATAGTGTAAACCTTTAAGTTTTCAACAGCTTTTCTGTAAGAAAAAAAAAAGGAAAGAAAAAGATGAAAAGTTTATATTTCCTATTCTTGAACAATTTAACAGAGATTAGTATTTACCGGAAGATATAATAGATCAAATCAGCAGGAAATGATATTTAAGCGGTAATATCATATCTCATTAATTTATGGTTTTTTTTTTCATTTTTGTCAAATTTTTTAAAGGATTTCTCCTACTTTTTACATGTTCCATTTTTCATTGAATTTCCCTCTTCCATTTAAAACTATAAATATTTTTCTGAAAAATGCTGAAAATTTAATGCCAGTATATGAACAAAAATAAAGGAAAACAAATTAACCCTTTGGGCGGTAATATATCGTGAGTTTCAGTTGACAATTCTATGGATTGTTGTTGTTGTTGCTGTTGTGATGCATTGCTATGATCGCTAACGGCTTCATCACTATTCGAATGACTATTTGTCAAACTTTCTTTTTTTCGCTTCTTATTTCGTTCCGTTAAACGCCATAGATTTCGATAAAAAGTGGAAGGTGACGGCGTCGAAGGCATCGGTGATAACTTAGAATACAAAGAAAATAATAAAAATGAAAATACAAAATGTAGTCATAAATAATATAAACAATATAAATATTTTCGAATAAGGGAGATAACATGAATATTACTGGATAAGGGCAGGAGAAGTTCTACTTATAAATTTTTGAAAAAGATTAATATATCAAATGATTTTTCAGCTTTTGATAGATGGAATGGAAATAGTAGTGGGCTTCAAAATTTAAAAAAAAAAAAAAAAAAAAAAGTGTGTTAATCCAAATTTTCATCAATATTTTTAGGAATAATTTCTTTCTTCAGAAATTGATAATGACTTCATAAGTCCTCATTGTATGATACAAAAAAAAAATATATATATATATATATAAAGATCAAAAAAGTTCATAAGTATTCATATTAACTACTAATCAGATTAATTTCTGGTGTAAAAGATGTTTTGGTTCAGAATCCAACCCATAGGATTCGTTAGTATAAATAGAATTTTTACTGCAAAGATGAATGGACCATATGTTCTGTTATGAAGAATACATTATAATGCAGACATTTCTTGCATATATTAATACATCACCATAGCAATGGAATTGGAATGTGAAGAATTCTTCTTACACAGGAAATATCTCAGAAAGAGAGCAGAAATTAAATCAAGAGACCGATCAGGCTTCCAAAAAAGCGATGGAAATGAAAACTACTGAATGATAAGATCTTCAAGAAACAAATAAAAGCGAAACTGATTAACTGATAAAGACGCGAAAAAAAAAAGAAATGGAAGTGAAATTTTCATAGAATGATTTTAATTTTTGTAAAAGAAACGGAAAGTATAGCAATAATCGACAAACGAAAGAAAAGTAATTAAAGCTACAAACTAATGTCATACCCAGAAAAAAATTTCCTAAAAAAAATTAAAACATTACTTACCCCAACGATCATAAATGATGACGACATATGGCTGTCAACAATGCGAACAGACACAAACACACACACACATACCTATCGATCGATGCTTTTTTTGTTGATTTTTGGCTTTGTCGATGAAATCAATAAGCCGAAATGATGAATACTTTAATGGATTAATATTGCAGGCAATTACTGTTAAAAAAAATTGATGAATCGAAATCGCAGCTGCAACAAACGAATATCCATAAATTTATTCACTGCAGTTAACAACGTTTTCAAACTATCTGTCCGTTCCGTCTATTTTTTCGTATCTTTTTTTTTTCTTCCAAGAAAATAACGAGAACAACAGTAAGAACAAGAAAATCAACAATAAGAAAAGGAATAATAATTATCTGGAATAATTATCACTGAATTAATACGACTTAATGTGAAGAATTTTGCTTCCAGAATTTTGGAAATTATTTCATACGTAAAGAAAAAAAAAACCTGAAATTAATGAAAATGATGAATTGATTACTATGAGACTTCCTTTCCTCATCATGATATGGTACTATGATATCTATCTTTTTTCTCACTTTTTCTCTACGAAAAGCTAGATCTCGGAGATAGTACAACGTAAGTGTAAGTCTAAACGTGACCTGGACGTGACCTCTAGTACCTATAATAGTTATAATAATATAGCAAGGAGTGAAGGGATCGAGAAATTACATGTTAATAATGAAAAATGCATTCTGCAGGTTGCTTTCCACTTTCGCCACTTCTCTTATCTCTTTTATAAAGATCCGTTTGTTTGTTTGTCTTCAAAATATACACTATTTCTCGATTACTCTTTCATGAAGAGACGATAGAGAGACGGGAGAAAGGAAGGAAAAAGAGAGAAAGAAAGAAAGAAGGAAAAAAAAATAGTATTGCATCTGTCCAAAAAAACAGTATTACATCTTAATGCTAAT
This sequence comes from Onchocerca volvulus, assembly GCA_000499405.2. Taxonomy (NCBI): domain Eukaryota; kingdom Metazoa; phylum Nematoda; class Chromadorea; order Rhabditida; family Onchocercidae; genus Onchocerca; species Onchocerca volvulus. The sequence continues at coordinate 908,199 of HG738141.1, read as the reverse complement.
ATCATATCACGTGGAAATGTATAAACAGATGTTTATATTTATAAAATACGCAATAATAAGCAATATACAGCATGCAGCGTGCAGCATGTAACATGAAGCATATAATTGCAACCACAACACTAATATGGATATCTTATCATTAGAAAGTTACAAAAAAGAGAGCCAAATAATCGACCGAGAATGCAATTTGACAAACTTAAAATGACAATTCTTTAGAATAACTAAACCGAAATGAGTGGAATTGCATTAAGACTTTTTTTTTTTGGAAAAGATTTTTTGAAGAAATAAACAACAAAATACTTTTTCCAAATTTATTTCATATTAGCTGGATTCCGTCACACTTTGCATGGTCGGTCCAATTAGTCTATCCATATAAATGAAAATGCAAATATTCGTTTGTTCAAAATTTTAAATCTCCGAAAGTTCTCAAACATGCGCCTTATTATCCGCATAAAATTACGCGCCTTATCGAATGCAACGTTGTATGAAAATTTCAAATCAATCGATGAAGAACTTGAAAAATTGTGTGGCAAGTAATAACGAATACTTACATTTTTATTTATATAAATTTTATTACAAAATAAAAAAATGAACGAAAAGATCGGTGATAATGCTATTGAATAATTTCATGATTCATCAAACTGTTTATATATGTATATAACGGAAAAAATCCGGAAATAAGAATCGTAGCAAACAAAGTAAATGAATGTTGAATATGGTATGGCAAACGCTTATAATGTTATTGAATTATTTTATAGTCCGTTAGATTGTCAATATATCCATTAATTTGCCTCTAAATATTTCTCAGGAAGTAAAATTCAAAACATTTATTCATTAAATTTTGTTTCAGTCAGTGATTTTTTGAAATTATGCTAACATTTAATTAGATATTTTTCGAAAGAAATTCATATTCCATCAAACAGTATTTTTATTCAACAGTAACACATCTGTATTAATTTATGTAAAATAAAATAAGTATATATAATACATTTTCAGTATTTCAAATGCGATTTATGAATTAAATTTAAATCATTTCTTGGAGAATGTACTGACTACTGCTGAGTGCAATCTACCAGTAAAAAAAAAACGCATCATTAAAAAACTATAAAAATTTGTTGATATAACATACAGTAAAATAAGTTATAAAATTTAACTACATGTATTAAGTAAGAATTTTTCACATTTCAAAAAGAAACTAGTTCTCGGAAGTGAGAAAAAAAATTTCTCCAAATTTATGAACTTTCCAGATTTATGAGCTTTTCAAAATTATAAAATTCCTACATCCTTTTATTAATCAAACTGTTAAATTTATAAATCAATCGTATTCATTTTAATCACAAAATAAATTTTAAAAAGTCTATAAATCGCTAATCTTTAGAAGTTTTAAATTATAAAAACTTCATATCTTCCCTTATCAATCATACTACTTTATACCTGGAAATAATGTGTTAACTTCATATTTTACACACTTCATTTTATTATGTTCTTGCCGACAAGAATTTAAAATGGATAAAATTAAAAATGAATTAATTGAAAAGGAAAAGAAGAAAAAAAACATTTCTCAAATTTGTTTGGGAAATAAATGAATGAATGAAAAAAAGGGAAAAGAAATGGGTTGTCACAGCAAAGGAAAATACCAAAATTAACGAACCATTCCAATTTTTAAATGATTTTTTCGAATAATTTTATTTTTACAAAAAAGAAAGAAAAGAACATAATTTTTTTTTTTTTCTCGCGTTCCTTTGCTCATTGCTGAATTCAGACACAAGATTTCAGCGAATTGCAGTCATTAATCAAGAAAGAGAAGAAAGAAAAATAAATCAATCCATAATCGAACAATATCAATTATTTCAAATTATAGACTAATCATATCGATCGATCATTTTCAAATTATTATCTTACGAACCATATTGATTACTCCAAATGTTTCATTTCAACAATGCTGATACGATTACCAAACAACTAAATCGAAAAACATTGTCATACGAGATTTTCAGCTGATCAAACGAATTTCAACATATCAGTCATATTCTCCACTTTTTATGGATTAATATTTCTTTTTTTTATTTGGAGAGTCTTACAAATTTTCACAAAAAAAAAAAAAATTATTTTTATGGAGCTAAGTTCCATTTATTTATTACAACTCTTGATGGATAGCTTCTTTTGTCTGCAACATTGCTACTAAAATACTGCCAAGATGATACTGAAATTTAACTCGTTAAATTCCTATGTTTTTTTCTTGAGAGCCAAAGACTTCAGCTTGGCCTTTAAATGCCAGTTTATGTTTTATATATTTGATATATCTTAACAAATGTGCATCGATATAGCAGTTAATAATTATTATCATTCAACTAGCAAATGTAAAAATAGATTTTAGACGGATCGTTGCACTTTTCCATTAAGCCAATAAAAAATCAAAAAATTCGATTGCAAAAGTATGGAGATGAAAAATACCAAATCATTTTTAATGACAATGTGTTATTAAAAACGAGAAAAATCGCGATATTGTTGAATGTGATAAGGCGAGAAAAAAAAAGGAAAAAATGGATAGTTGATAATTTCAACGATATGCAACAAGTTAACATAAAAATGAAATGGAATTTTAAATATTGGAAGTGAATAAATTCAAAAGTTTTAAAACTAATTCAACAATTAAATAGAGAGAAAATTGATAAAATCAGAAATTTATGACGAATACAATATTTCATTATTATACATTCATAGTGGAGATCGAAAACAAAAGTTTTTCCTTTCTGAAATTAAATTTGCATTAAAGTTTCCACTGCCTAGAGAATCGAGCCTCAAAATGAAATTATTGTCTAACTAAATTCGTCACCCTATTTCACAATTTCATTTCATTTTCCAATTCAAAGCATTACAGATATCCATTTATATACAAAACGCTAACATATTTGTTCAATTGCAAGCTATGCTTGATGAGATTGATCGTAATTTGGCGTCCTTCAAATTCCTTCCCTTCCATTATTATGCCGTATTTTCTCGACCATATAAATAATGATGAGAAGAAAGAAAGGTCATAATATTCACTTTGTCGGAATTATAATTGTTTCCCGGAAACATTCAAATAAACAAAAAAAAGAAAAAAAAAACAAAAAAGAAAAAAGAAAAAAACCTCAATTATGAAATTCGAAATCCTTTATAAGATGAAAAAGATTTAAATCGGATTAACGATGTCGGAAATCTAATTCGATAAATTCGGTCAATCGTATGACATCTTTTGGTATATCTTTCTTTATTAGTGAAATAAATACAATATATCAAAAAATATTGAAATTGGCGCATATTGTAATTACGCTGCTACTTGTGATTAATTTTAATGATTATATTTAGGATAATTTTCCAATAAAAAATATCGTTGGCTATTTTACAACAGAGAAGATACTATTTGATTGATTTATTGGTTGATCGAAAGATTCGATATGTTCAAATGATTAATTTTTTTAATATGCTACAATAAGCTATTTTCGGATTTAAAATCTTCCTCGTTTTCATAAAGAAAAAATTCGAATATTTTCCTTTATGTAAACAAATTTTAATAGCAAGTAATCGTTTCACTTGTCTTCTTATTCCCATTGGAATCATCAAAAAAAGAAAAAAAGTTTGAGTAAATTCAAGGAATGATTGATGATAATTGACAGATCGACAAATGTTATCGCTGTCATCATTACTGCTATCACGAACATCATTAGCATTACTTATCGTAATCAATATTTTTATCAATTCAATCGATTTAATTTTAGACTGAAAATTGAAAAAAATTTATTCTAATGTTTTTTTTTTATTAATTTTTAGACTAAATCAAAACTCACAATGCTATGAATACAATAAAAATCAAATTAAACAAGAAAGGAAACAAAGAGGAGTGCTACTTGGTGCTTAAAATCTGAGATAATAAATTCAATTATTTGACGAATGAATCGCAATGACTGCGACCAAAGATACCTCTTCTTGAATGGAACGAGGACGTTCGTTAATTACTACGTAATTATTTTATAAACAAAATTTTAACATGAAATGAAATAATTGTCATTCGGGTGATACAAATGTAGAGGAAACGAAAGGCGGGGATGGTGCGGGGATGAAAAGGGATAAAATGGAATTTGAAGAAACGAAAATCGATATTTTCGATTCATTTCTTTGATTTTTTTCTCTTTCTCTTTCTCTCTACCTCCTTCCTAATAAATTTGTAGATGAAGTAAAAATGTCAAGCCCCAATTAATTAAAACATTGTCGAAATAAAAACAAAAGAAAAGTCATTTGCTCGGTCATAAAAAAAATTTAAATTAAAATTAACATACCAGATATAGAAGATAAAAGAAAGAAAAAGTTATGAAAACTAAATTAGCTATTCATTATTTAATTTTGTTTAAAAACACATGAAAGTGAATAAGAAATGGTTGCTATGGAAAATATTACCAATAGAAAAACTTTCAGAATATTTTGTTTATGAAAGTAATAAAAAATGATTGAGTACCCGAAAAGTACTTACTGCCAATAATTTGATAAATTGATAAATTTATTACAAAAAGAAAAAAAAACGCTGTCACAATAAATTCTAAAAAGGGGAAGTTTCATCTTTACTTAGATAATTTGTCAAATTATCAGAAACTGAATGAATTTATTCATTTCAATAATTGAATATAATCAAATCAATTAAACGATTATTTGATATCAAAATTTTGATACTTGCATGATTCATTTAATTATTACCATGTTACTAACAAATAGTTTAATAAGTTATATTGTGCTGATATTGGAAGCAAAACAATGAAATATATAAGAGCCAAGCAAATAACGTCTAATCATTTTCATCATCTTGGCCAGAAATACTATTGGCAAATAGTGTTTACCTAATATCATACAGCATACTAAATCAGATATTATCAAAGTTGATAATTGAATTAAATAGCAATAAATCAATTCCAGCATATCCATAAGCACTTATGGCTAAACTTTAAACAGAGACCTTATCTTTCACTTATGTATTATCAGTTTTGTCACTAATGTCACCAAATACAATTAGACAAAGAGAGATAGATAGATAGATAGAGAGAGAGAGAGAGAGAGAGAGAGAGAGAGAGGGAGAGAGAGAGTTTGGAAAATATAAAAATGTTTCACATAATGTAACAGCTATTTCAATTCAAATCCAACCTTCAATTTTTTGTGTTAAATCAGGAAGATTGAATTGCTTCTTACATTTCATTTTATCAATATTTCTCTTCCTCTTCTTCTTCCTTCTTCTCTCTCTACTTTATCGAATAATGAAAATTAAATTTCTTTTGAATTTGCATAATAATGCTTTTCTTTCTCTTTTAATATTCAATTACATTTTTTTCACCTTTTTGACGAGAAAAAGAAAGAAAAGTAAGGGAAATGAATGTAAAGGAAAAAATTATAATTTCAAAAAATGAAGAAAAGTACTGAACTGAAAATGTCTCGTCCTTTCTTTCTTTCTTATTTTTGCTATTGTTTGAAAAAAAGTTGATGACAAGAAATGTGTCCATTCACAGATGACACAGGTGTAATATCGTTGACGCAAATGATAGATAGAGGCATTATCGATGAGTTCTTTCCATTCCATGTTTCATGGAAAATATTTGCGATTTTCTGACTGAAATATTTTAAAAGGTGAAAAAATTATCTTTTGATTTGAATTTTACAGTGCATCGCTGCTTGTATTCCTACACTTCAAATTTGGTTACAATCTTTTCAAGTATCTTTTGTTGGAATCTTCTTACTAATAAAGTTTGTCATGATAAATTTTTTCTTTTTTTTTTTTTAAATAATAGTTTTCTCTCTTACTGTTGAAATTTTTTATACTCTTCCAGTTTATTTTTAGCTAAATATTGATCAAATTCCTTGAAAAACATCAATTTCTTACTAATAAATCAATAAATTAGTTGGAGAAAAACTCAAACGATATGGCCGTAAAGTTTCTTTGCGAGATTCTAATGATAATTTGACATCTTGAATGAAATCGTCTAAACTATCCTTTGATTCTTGAAGAATATTAAAATGAATTACTTATTTAATCATTTATTTAAAGTGAATTACTTATTCTTATTTAATGTGCAAATTAATTTTTTTTAATTTTTTGCAAATTAATTAATGTTCAAATTAACGAATCAATTTTTTTCGGTTGCCGATGATAAATGAATGATTATCCTATCAGTGAATAATCATCATTTAATTTTTTAAAATGATCACATTTTGGATTCGAAGTATTACAAATTTGAAAATATCTCAGAATATACTTACATATTATTTACAATAGTTTTAACAATCTAAATTGATAAAAATTTAGAAATAAATTAAGTTTAATACGAGTGAAAGAAAACTTTTTATTGCGCAAAATATGAAAATGTCATAAATTAATGAATAAGCTAATATAACTAAATATCTGAGCTATCCGTAAAGTTTTTATCAAATTATTGCATATATAATATGCAAATAAGTTTTCATAGTAATTACATTTGAATATTAATGATATATGACATGCTAAATAGAAAAATTGTTTCAGAATGATTTAACAAGTTAAATTATGTTGCAATTAATTTATATCGTGCTTCTTTCGAATTATTCGTATTTATTGGGCAATATAACATATATATATTGCCCAATAAATACGAATAATTCGAAAGACATATATAATTGCATATACTTCGAATTATTTCTGTTATAAATCCAAAAAGCGTAGAATGTAGGACAAAGCATTTATGCATGAAGTTGTCCAATAAAAAAAAAAAAAAGAACTTTAAAAAAACAACCGGATTTCGAAACTTTTATTCTACTCAATTACCTACATATACAAGTATCGATGAAATCGCGAGGATAAAAGAAGAAAACCAGTGATTGTTTTGTTTTAAATTTGACATTTAGCATTTGCTGTAATTAACTGTGAAATCATTTTTTCATCATGCGTTAACAAAGGCGCATTCTCCTGCGATAACAAAGGAGCTTTCTTGTTGCCTGAAAATGATATCAAGCTCTTCCAACCACGAAGAAGAAGGGAGTTCTGAGCACAAAAATCATTGCAGAAAATGGGCAGCCATGAGCTCGGTTGAATAGTCCAGCTGGTGGTATTGAATTTGTTTTTTTTATTACATAATCATATCTCCTTTTCTTCGTATTATGAAAATTGTCCCTTTGATATTATCAAAATTGTATTGTTGATACAATTGTTATTGATATAATTGCTGCATTCATTGATTAACAAATTTATCATAAAAAAGGTTAAATTACCGAAGTTTGAGGTTCGTTTTCCAAGTGAATGAAACAAGAAAATTGAAGAAATGTGTGAGAACCGAAAAGCAGAATACACCCCTACAATTTTATCACGGTCAAAAGAAATAGCGTCAACAGGACTGCATGTTATGCAATCCTTAAAATAAAATAAAATACGAAACTTTGGAAATTGGAATTTCTTCATTGCTAGTAAATATAAATTAATTCATTACACTATAAATTTATCGATTTAACCATAATTAATTGCATTATGACTAGTTTATCCACATACACACATATCAAATTTGAAAGTTAAGTTCGGATGAAGTGAAATTATTTATGTTCGTCAGCGATGTATTTGTTTGTCAACGCAATTTTTCCCTCACGCTAACATTGCTTCAATTTTGGAATTGTGGGAAAACTGCAGTGAAATCAAACAAAACTGTACAGAGAAATTGTATTTGCTTTTTCATAAGTTAATTTTCATAGTATAGTATAGCTGCTCAAATAATTTTATTCAGTATAAAGGATTAAAAATAACGCTAAACTTTGATTGCATAACTTCTCATTATTATGCATAAATTGCAACTTCCATCTGAACAAGCATTTATACGCATGAGCATTCAACATTTATACAATTAAGAATTACAAAAATAATTGAGTGGTTTCTGTGAAATCTCTATTCCACAAATTTCACTCTTTAACTTCTTTTTCACTTACTTCGTTAGAAAATTCATATCGGTAAGAAATTTGTAAAATGAAAAAAGGAAAAAAAAAACCCTTTATTATACAAAAGGTCATTTTGCACATTGTAATCAAGTAAGTATGTATTTTTTAATAATTTCATATCGCCTTTGCATATACTGTGTTTTTCATTTAAAAATACTTTGAAAAAATTTATTGTTCTAAAGTAACTGGTAAGAAAATATTAAAAGATAAAAGGAAATTCTTTGATAGCGCTTATTTATAGAATGCTGTTTCTGTCGGAAATCGAAATATTCTCAATATAAACGAAAAAAAGAATTGTGTCGACAATTTCAGACCAGTAAAGAATCATCGAAAAAAAATAATGTATCTCGAACTATATTTTGATACTCTCGAGGTTACTAGCAGAAATTGGTTGGAATTGATCTGGAAGATCGCAACTCCGCAAAGAAAAAAAATGGAAGAGAAATATGGTCAACGATGATATAGGTTTTTTAAATTTAGTAAATGTTAATTGAAAATATTTATTCTTTTGATATATTTTTTTGCTTCGATATATTCTTTTGCTTTTTAGATTTTACTAGAAGCTGGATAGCAGAAAAAAAAATATTTATTCAAAGCATCGGATCGGATAGTAATTATGGAGTATCGAATAGAGAATATTTACAGAATACAAAAAGATTACGGAAGAAAATTTAGAGAAAAAATAAAAAGGAAAAAATTTTATTTCAGATATATATTAGTACTTCCAGATAGCGGTGTTTCAGAATAGAAAGGGTAAAGAATCGCATAGAAAAATGGAAATTCTAGGCTCAATTCAGTTGCAGCAAATTTTACTCAATACAGTTCCGATTTTGATTTCAAATTAATCGATTCATCAATCCACCTAATCGTATATTCCATTCAGAAGTGCATCCTACATACATACATCCTTGAGAAGAGAATGCATTTTATTAGCAAACAACGGCAAGCGGCCCATCCGTTAATAACTAGTCGGGCCTTTGATATCGGCTATTCCGCTGCGTTCCATTTAATCGAGTGCCGGGGAATCCTGATTCGGAAATAGATGGCGGGAAAAAGGATGATTTTTGATGTGTGTCGTAACGATCGATTGATCGATAACAGAAGATATGGGAAATAGTAGGTGGACGGTTGATTTTTCATTTTATGAAAAAATTTGTTGAATTTTCGAATTAGGAATCAGAAGAATTTTTGGCGAAATTTATTAAAAATTTGACAATTTATAATAAAGAAAAAGTTCGATAGAAATTTGAATTGTTTTTCAACATATCGAAGTCTATGTTTGTCAGTTTAATAAGCAACTTGAAAAACTATTTTGCAGAATTCGTGGGACTTTGAATTACTTTTATTTTCTATTTTAAATCTGAGTAAAACTTGTTGTATTGTATCCGAATTTATGTTAATTTCTGATTATTTATAATTAGAAGTGTCAGTAAAATATCGAAAATCCGGAATTCGTAATTTCCTCAAGATTTGTCGAAATTCATCAGGATTTCACTGATGTTTTTGGTCATTCCTGGAAAACTTGAATTACTTTATTGAAGTTAAAATCGATGAAAGTTTTGTAGAAATATGAATTTCACACTGTTTAATTCAACAAAAATTTTTACAATTCAAAAAATATTTATCTAAAATTGTCTCTAATCTTTTCTGAAAACCTTATTATATCTTCGTCTCTTATATATTGATTTGTATGGTGTTGAATGGGACTTTGACCTCGCTTAAAGACAGATAATAACGAGACTTTTTCTGAATTATCGAATAATTTTATTAAAATTTTTAACCAGTCTTTCTACCTCTACTATTACAAATATGATCAATGATTTTTTTTTTTTGCTATAGGCAAATTTATTTTAAAAATATTTGTTTAATTCTGTTTCAATATCTGAATCCTTCATTCAAAAGTCTAAAAATGTTTAGGAATTCATTAGTTCTCTAATTTCAATTCTTGCATTTCTGAAGTTTTAAATAGCTATTTTTCATCGTTTCCCAAACTTTATATTATATTTTTAAAAGTATTATCTCCACATTATCATTAGAAGACGGACTGAAAAGTCCAAAAATAACTTTTCATGAAATGTACTTTTCTCGTATTTGGCTTTCCAGTCAAATGTTTCAAGTCCACTGTATGTCGTCTTATCGTTTCGGCAGATTCTATCGTAATATTTTTTTGTTAAAAGTGTGAAATATTCGTGTTGAATTTCGATTAAATAACGAAAGAATGTATTAATAAAAGGACAATGGAGTAAATTCACAAGGAGCATATATTAGTTAACGGAACAAGGAAGTATATTTACAAAATTAATTCCTTTTTAATTGCAATTTAATTCCAGAATATGACGGCAGCTTTGTATTGTATATCTGGTACATTGGCCAGTTGCATTGGTTGCATGTATTTTGTGGAATCTGTCGCCAAGTATTATTCTTCATTATTATAATTTTCGTTTGCGTCTCTCTTCCTTTCCCTATTTTAAAACAGATTTCCATGAATAATTGCACAATATTTGGAATTATATCGGTTTTTTTGGCTTTCAGAAGAGAAAAACCTAAGATGTTGATTCGCTTGATTTTTTTAATGATTTTTTTTTTTTTAAATAATAGTGCCAAATTCTTTCCCAATCCAACATTCAAATTCATGAATGTTAGTTTAGTGAACTATTTTAGCATAACTTCAAGCTACATTCTCGACAAAACTAGTTTTACTTGATGAAGTCAGAAATGTCTTATTTTTGTTTAAATTCTAAAAACTTCAAAAATTTAACAATTCAATCAATTTTTTAGGGAACAACCGAGTTCGATGAATTTGATGACTTTTTCGACTTTTTTCTTTATATCATTGGAAGGACTGATTTTCACATCAAAATTTTTTACCGTTCCTCATAAAATTCCCATGCGGTATGTTGAAATTTTTGTTAATTTTATAAAATTCGAATCTTCTTTTCAATCAGCTAATTCGTTTTTTCGTAGTAATTTTAGACCGTATTTCTTTGCAAATTTGAGTACAGCTTCAGTTATTGACTTATAACTACTTTGTGTTTATGTCAAGCAAATTTTAAATTGGACATTGCGTTTAAACGTTTAGATATTATTTATGAAAATTGGACCAAGGATTGATTAAAATGAATGGTTAACGTTTGAAATTGTAGGCTTCCTTCCGAAGAAGTCAGTAATTTCAATAAGTACTCGGAATAAATTTCGATCTTCTCAGCCTTAGATCTTACCAATTATCATCGATTAATCCTTCAAATTGTTATCTCTTTCTTCATTTTTCAGTGGTTATCTGCCAACAGTAATAACATTCTTTTTTGTCAATGTTATCAATAATCAAGCTTTGAATTTTCATGTTCCCGTCCCGTTACATATCATTTTTCGATCAGTAAGTTATGTTTATCTTAGTATTATCATGTCACATAAGTTTTCTCGAAGTTGGGGCGATATGATACGTTTCAAAGGAAAAAAAAAAAAAAAAACTGAACTATTTTGATTGAGAATTAATCGGAAAATGTTATGATCGTAACGTAGACATGCCTCTCTACAAAATGCTATGAATATGTTTGTTGAAAAGTCTAATATCATTATTGGCATTGTTTAATATCAACTGAACCGGTTCTTCAGGGTTCACTATTAGCGAGCTTAATTCTCACGAAAATATTACAAGGAAAACAGTACTCATTACGAAAATATTTGGCAGTTCTGTCGATCACGATTGGCATAATCATATGTACTACAGCTACTGCCCACTTGGAGGTTGATATTCAAAAATATTTTAATTCAAGAAAGTTTCCATTTTTTGTATTGGTAATTTTATGATTATAGATTACTTGAGACTTAAATATGAGAAAGTGTTGTAATGATTTCATGAGAGGTAGTATTGGTAGTTTTTGTTTAACATCTCTATAAAATGAAAAAAAAAAAAAAAAAAAAAGAAAAAAAGAAAAAAACTCTGTAATACATGAGGTATTTTGCACATTGTAATCAAATAATGCCATCTGTACAGATGGTCGCTTTTACCATAAAATTTAACAAATTGCTGAATTTTTCCGATTTTGAAATTTTTTACTTGGATTTGTTTTTTTTGTTTGAATGTGCAATGTCTCCTAAGAGTCAGTATTGTTTAGTAAGAATGATGTAAAGGAACAAGGATGGAAAGAAGTCAGTGAGCGAAGATTTAACAAAATATTATTGAAATTGCAAGTTTAATACGAAATATTCATCAGCAGACTATTCGTGTGTCGATAATTGAGTTGGATTTTCTTAACTGATAAGAAATCTTCCAGAAAACGGATCAACAAAAGAAGGTGGATGATGTCGAAAAGCACTATCGAGAATGGCTAATTGGCAAGTTTATTAAATAGATTTATAATGTTGTCATGCTTTTTCAGTTTTAGACACAGAATGCACAATTATGAAAGATATCCATTATTGTTATTTTATTTATCTAAAATCGGTTAAAAATATTTCAGGCATAGTGATGCTTACGATAGCTTTATTAGCATCTGCTTATTTGGGAATTTGTCAAGAAACCCTGTATAAGGCTTACGGAAAATATACTGAGGAAGCAATGTTTGTAATTGTAAGTTGATAAATACAAATATCTGGTTTGAGTTCTTAGTATCTAAATTTATAACTGCGATTATTCAGAAAGGAAGAATATATTGGATTCTTAATGTTTTTACATTTGAAGAAATTGGCTAATTATTAAGCTGTAAATTCTTTAATCTTTTTAGCACTTGCTGATTGACATTCATGATTATTATATAGCGCAAAGAACTATTTACCTAATTGCAAATATCGGAGTACAGTATCGAGTTTAAGCATATTTAATCTACAAAGATTTTATTATAGCATGGCGCTTCATTGCCACTTTTCGCATTTATGGGTGAAGATATTTATAAGTCAGCTATTGCATTTTCGCACAGTTATCCAATTGACATACTTGGCTTTCGTGTCCCACATATGTGGGCCTATCTTGCTGCCACATGTCTTTTACAGTATGTATTTTTTAATTTCGTATCACCTTTGCATATACTGTGTTTTAATTTAAAAATATTTTGGAAAATTTTATTTTTCTAAAGTAACTGGTAAGAAAATATTAAAAGATGAAAGAAAATTTTTCGGTAGAGTTTATTTATAGAATGCTGTTTCAATGAGATTATTTTGATTAAATATTCCAGTTTTCATCGAAAAAGTCCACGATAGCACAAAATATTATAGAGGTTGACGGTAGCATAAAAATGTTATTAATAATTTTGATTAAATTAATTTCTAGATGGATGTGCATTAGTTTTATATATCGGTTAAATGCTACATTTGACTGTTTAACGGTAACAATGGTTGTTACTATACGGAAATTTCTTTCTTTGCTCATTTCCATTCTTTGGTTTCGAAATTCGTTCACATTAGCCCATTGGATCGGTGCAGCATTGGTATTTACTGGCATACTTGCATTTACTGATATTTGGACTAGCCCTACTGGTACAGCGAAGGAAATAAAGGACAAAAAATATTAATTGAATGATAGTTCACTCTTGAAATTTTTTCAGTGCTTGGAATTCATGGTTAAATTTATAATTTTGCAATAAGCTTCTATCAGGTCTCATGTTTTCAATATTATATTGCCGTTATGAGCATTTTTGTTTTGTAAAATTTGTTTATTTCATGTTTTGCAGAATTTATTTATTTTTATTCGTTTATTCTTGACGTATTTTGAAAAGTTATGAAAAATTAATAAAATACCATGCTTGTTTTGTATGTTATCTACAACAAGATATGATCTTAATTTGATCTCTTCAAAGAAACATTCAGAATTTCCTAATGGTAAGAAAAGCAAGTTTTTTTTCCCTTTTTTTTTTTTTTTCTTATAAGTGAGGATTAGTATTATTGTTCCAAAAGAGTAATTTTAATGTGATAGAAATCATACTTAAGATGTATAAATGAAGGGGAAAAAACTGATACTGTCGATATTTATGCATTATATTTGTATTTTCACATTATCATTTGGATTGCGAAAAGTCCCGCAGAATAATATGATTGGACGTCGTGAAATGCCTACTTTTTTTTTGATTTTATTATTAGTTCTTATCAGTGCTTCTGATGTAATTGTTAGTAAATAACGATATCACTCTAACTTCCTAGGTAAATATCTTGCTACATATTTTAATAATATTTAATATTTGATATCCCATATTTGTAAATAATATATTCAGACTTTATAGGAAGATTTGTTAGCATTGTCATATAATTTAAGTTTTGCAGGAAAATTGGATAAAATTATGATTGTGATTTAGCAGTAGATTATGTTTGCTGTCATATATTAAGTTACACAAGTTCTCTTTTCAAGATTAAAATATGCAAGAAAAATTTTAAAAATGAAGCAAGCTAAAATTAATTTTCTGATATCAAAATTTGGGACATATCTCGCTAAATTCATATTTAAGGGAAGAAGAGCAGGAATGATAAATATAGAAGTTCGACGACATCAATCTTCAAATGAAAATTATGAAAGTCTGATTATTTGTATTCTCCTTGATCATAATTGTTAAAGATATTTATTAGAATCAACCATGAAATCATTTATCTATCTTTCTTATTATTTTCGTATTTAGTTTAAAATTTTATTTAGCTAAATTTTTAAATTAGATTTTTGTAAGATTTTAATTCATAAGATATTCTATTGTTAGTTACCACTAGGATTTTCTGTTTCTTCAAAACTAATAATTGTGATTATAGAACGATAACTTAACTGATGATAAATTCCTTTTTAAGTTTAACAACAAAGTAAAAGATTGATTAAATTGAGAAAGTTGATGAGCAATATTTGCAAAATCATAAAGATAATTTTAGAATAAGATTTTAATTTGAAACATTTTGATTTCTACATTTTACTTAAATCTGAATTTTAAAATTAATCATATGCTTAATTGAGGAAATAAAGATGCAGTCTTGTCTCAAAAAGCTCATTTTAAAAGTTAGCTTAAAAATAAGAAAAATATTATGTTGGAAAATTGTTTTTTACATTTAATCTAAACTTTGGATCGATATTCAATCTATTCAGCTTTATCAACAGTATTTTAATTTTTGATTATTGAGGCAGTCTATCAGCTTCAATATCAAATTTGACAAAATTTCAATATTTTTTTGAGTCAAATTGAAGATCAAGAATTTTTATTTAAAATTTATTAATGCCGATCAAATTGAAATTTCATTTATTGAATAAATTCGATTATGAAATTCGAAAATTTTTATGAAAAGAAATGTAACTTTTTCGAGTTACTTTTAAGACTTAAATCGAGAAATAATCTTAATTAATGAAATATTTTCCTCTATGATTAATGTAACATTTAATTTAACTAAAATCTCCAATAATAATATAAATTAATCCGGAAAGAGTAAAGGTAATATTTTACCTTTCGAAGGTAAAATATTTGAGAAATCAATTTCTATCGAATTACATAATTTGTTATGTAATTAGAGTTTAAAAAGTTTGACAGTTTATGATAATTTATATTTCATTACAGATGTTTCCACAATATCTACGCATAAAATAAATTGATACATTTCATTCAAATTTAATATTACGAGGATTCTATATTTTTATATTTCCTTCTATTCTTTATTTCGACTTCATTTCTTCATTTGTTTTTTTTTATTAAAAAAAATCTTTTGATCAAAGATTTTCCATTCTAATATGTAATCAATTAGTGAAAGAATGTTTCATTATAATTAACTACATGATGAAAAGTGATACTTATATAAAATTAAAATTCTATTAGTTTGTTTTATTCAATCATTTTAAATCGTTGAATTTTAATAATATGAAAATTATATTCATCTTAAATGGATATTATTTCTTTTTCCATTCATCTTATCATATTTACGATAATCAAATATGGATTTATCATTTATGACATTTACTGATAGTTTTTTTTAGCAATGAAATAATCGCAAAACAAAAACTGTATATAAAATTCTTCCACTGAAATTAGACAGGATTTATTTTAAAAAGGATACTGTATGATAATAACGGATCAGAGATCAATTATCAGAAACAAACCATCAATCATCTGTGTCAATGCAACATTACTTTTCTAACAAATTGTTAAAGCTAATTTTCCAACAAAAATTTAGGAAACACAAAATGTAGAATTGTATGTATTAATTTATTTGAAAGAAAACTTTTAAAAAATAACCATCCTTGAAACTCTTGCTTTATCCGAATATCAAAGTATACAGAATCGTCTATTCTTCAATTATTGAAACAAGACATTAAAAATACGAGAATATTAGATCAATATAGACATTTTACATTTGAGCAACAAGAAATTATAAGCTCTATATTATTAATAGGAATTCATTTAAAAAATTATAAATTTAATCATTTTAATTTCAATATAATTAATTTAACCAAATTTAAAAACTAATTTTAAGTTGGCTAGAACAGAATTGCCTTTCAATATAATTTTTCCTTTTCGCTAACATTGTTTCAATTTTGAAGATATAGAAAATGTAAAGTGAAATGAAATAAAATTGTGAGAAAAAAAAAATGTTATAATTGCTTTGCATAAGTTATTCTGAGCGATATAATGCAGTAGTTCAAATAAATTTATTTAATATAAAAGATTAAACAGTGACACACACTAAACATTGATTAAATAATCTTCTCCTCATTATTACATATAAGTTATCAATCCTATTACACGTAAGTTATCATTCTATTACACGTAAGTTATCATTCTATTACACGTGGATTATCACTTCTATTACACGTGGATTGCTATTCCCAAATAGAAAACATTCAAATATGCGATCGTTTACTTTTAGCAATTCAGCAATCAAAGCTTACAATCTCGTTCCAATCAATTTCATTTTTTACAATTATGCAATGTTAGACGTTTTTTAGAACTTCTTAATTATATGAAAGATTTTACTATTTCAGAATAACGTGTAAATAAGCATTTTTTTTTGAGATAAAATTATTTTTTTTTTTGTCAATTTTATAAGATTGTGCCACCCTGTTGCAGTACTATTTATTCAGCATTTGTACAAGTTATGCGAAAAACTTTGAATAAATAATATCGCTGATCTTAGGCACAATGATCTGAGTTATATTTGTCATATTTCAATAGCAATGAATGTAATACCATCATTTTTTCAATAAAATTCAAAAAAAATTTTTTCAATTTTTTTTTTTAGAAAAAATTCGTTACTAAGCAATCTTCATCCAATCATTCAGCGTACTGCTAATTTGAATGTTTTTTAGAATTGGCAAGAAAGCGCATTTATCAAAATGCATTTCATCTATTTCTTCTGTTTCTTCATCTAGCTATATAATATACAAAATATGGTAAATTCATTAAATTTTTGACGAAAAAAAAACATTTCTTTTTGAAAATTTCAAATTTTTATGCAATTTGAGATGAATAATATTATAAAATTTGAAGATGCGCAGCCGCAACAAACAGAGCCGATGGATTTATCAAAATGAGTGAAGAACAAACAGCAAAAGACTTATTTTTGCGGAAAATGAGGGAGGAACAAATAGAATTACTTGACTTATCAATTTTAAAAGAATTGCGAAGAAAAAATAACGAGTTACGAAACTCATCAGTTCAAGAAGAGAATGGAAAAAAAGGAAAGTATGATAGACGCCAAGAAAAATTAATAGGAAATTTGGAAATTAAGATGCTAAATCATACTGGAGAGATGATACGCAGTTTTCTGGAATGCGGAAAAATTTTTAAAACGCTAAACAGTTTGAAATCCCATTCGCAAATTCATTCTGGTGAGAAGCTTCATCTTTGCGACATATGATAAGTTTCCTTCGATTATTAGATTGCAATTACATTTTTGTACTTATAGCAGAAAAAAATCGTACCTTTGTGAGATATGAGGAATAGATTTCTCTCAATCATCACATTTAAAATGCTATATGCGAATTCCTATTAAAGTAAAACCATAAAAATGTTCGAAATGCTGGAAAATTTTCACTCGATCAAACAGTTTGAAATAATATATTCTAATGCATACCAAGAAAAAGCCGTACCAATTGCGAATTATGCGGTAAAAAGTTTTCTCTATCATCTAATTTGAAAAGGCACAAGAAAAATTACTGTAAAGGGGAGTCCGATTTCAACTGAAGCGATTCGATGCAAAAAACAGATGGATTCGAAATTTATTATTCATTAAAATTTTTGGTTATTGTTGATTATCGATGGATATTAATTGATACTTTAATAATAAATATAGAAAGGACGGAGCAATTACTATGAATTTGATCTATAAAGAGATTAAATTCAGAAATTCTTCATCATTGTTTTCACATTTTATCTTCTTTGAATTCTTTCTAGTATGTCTAAAAAAAAATACGCAATAAATGCATTGTGTAAATAATCTTTCTATGTGCATTTCAATTCCAACTTCAGAAAAGAGCATATGTTAACTGCGCTCAATACTTCTTGCAATTTTAATTGAATCAATTTTGTTAAAATTAACATTTCTGAGCAAAAAATCATTATATTTCATTAGTACCAGATAATAATTTTCATGTCGATAATTTGGATGTACAGTAATCAGGAAAGGATTTCATTCCTATATATACAGTATCGTAACAAAAATTCTTTCATCTTTCTAGCACCTGCTGATTAACAATTCTTGCTTCTTATACTGTACAGCGAACTATTTACCTAAATGCAAATATCGGAGTACAGTATCGAGTTTAAGCATATTTAGTCTACAAAAGTTTGCATTACAGTATGGCGCTTCATTGCCACTTTTCGCATTTATGGGTGAAGATATTTATAAGTCAGCTATTGCATTTTCGCATAGTTATCCAATTGATATATTTGGCTTTCGGAATACTATGTGGGTCTATCTTGCTGCAATAATAATTGTTGATAATAATAATAATGATAATAAAGAAAATATTAATAATAAATATCAATAGAGTATTGTCAATAAAAAAATAGAATTAAATATCTAAAATTGATTAAATGGCAGGCAGGAATTCAATTGATGGGATTCATAAATAATCAATTGCAAGCATCCAGAAATAGCAGTTCATATTTCAATTTTAAATATGCTTAAATCTGTATATGAGTTTTCATACTCGATAATTGTGCGAAATTTCATCCATATCCCAAACAATTATGCTGCCTCTCATGGCTGAGAATCCGCGTGTAATTCGCATCCAATGTTTTTTTTAATTTATACTTTACTTCGTTGATTTTTCTCTTTGTTCATTCGCTTTTTGCGTCGATAAATTCGATGATACTATTTGTCCTTCATTCGCTTCCATTGATCCATTGCATTTTCTTCATTCATTTTTGGAATTGCTAAATCAAATGGCTTCATTTTTTCTTCGACAAATCGAAGGACTCTGTCTATTGCGGTTGTGTTTCGTCGAATTGTGCAATATTATTCATTTTACACTGTTTTAAAAATTTTTTCAAACATTCGAAATATTGTAAAGTTACGTGGTTTTGCTCTTTGTTTTTTTTTTTTTTTTTTTTTTTTTTTTTTAAATTTTTAACGAACTCATTAAGTAGTTTGAATAATGTAGAGTTGGAAGAAGAACGGGAAGAAATAGATGAAATTCATTTTGGTAGAAGTATCTTCTGACTAATTCTGAAAAATATTCAAATTTAATAGAATACTGAAAACTTTAATTTAAAAACTAAATGATATTCCAGTTTGTCATCTAACGATTTTTAAAGGAAAAATTTTTTGCAGTAAATGCTAAAAGATTGTACGTATAAATGCTTGTCCAGGTCGGAGTGGTAATGTAAATGTGGGAAAATTTATGCAATCAATGTTTAATGTCACTATTTAATCTTTTATATCAAATAAATTTATTTGAACTACTGTATTGTATTGTTCCGAATAATTTATGCGAAGAATTTTCAATATTTTTTGCACCATTTTATTTTGTTTCGTTTCAGTTTTTTTCACACTTTAAAATAAAGCAACATGAGCGAGAGAGAAAAATTGAGTTGATACAACTCTTGTGATTGATTTATGCATATCGGAATGATTTCACCATTTTTTCCTTGCATTGTTGTTATAAAATTTTTTTACATACGAAAGTTTAAACTTTATGTCTGATTTAATCGACAAAAACCGTACAACTGTCCGGAATTCGAAAAAAATTTTGCATTTAGCAAAAAATTTGGAAATCCATAGCAAACTTATCACAGGAAAAAGTTCACCATGAATTTACTGCATGTAATAAAAATTTCCAATTAAAATACAGTTTGGAACTATACAGGAAGAAGTATCATGCTGAAAAAAAAAATACAGTTAAAAACTTTTTCAATTGAGTGTGTACCATCAAAGGATTTTTACCGCTTAATTGATTTTTCATCTTTACTTCCACACATTTATTTATTTATTTCTTTTATTTCAGTAAATAAAAAAAAATCTCTGTCTCGTTTCTGTCTACAGTTTACTTTTTTTTCTTCTTTTAAGTAAATAAAATTTTTGTCTTGTGTTCATTTGCACACTTACTTTTCAATGATTAATTATGAATTTCAAATCAATATTAAAAAATTCCGTTCAAACTGGGTCAAACTTAGTTTGCAATAAATATAATGTAAAGAAGAGAAATATTAACTTGTGAGATTCAATAATACGTGTATTCAAGATCGTCTTTATCGTAAATATTTTGCTTTGATATTTGATAATTTCTCACATTTTGCTATGACATTAAATAATAACTGCGCTATTGTCGACGACTATTAACTTTTCCATTATCCTGCGAAAATTGCAGAAACTAAACAACTGATCAGCAATATACAATATGAAGAAAATTTTTCATACTCAAACATATGCTGGCATCTTAACTACTCAATTATTTTACCATTAAGTAAGCTTATGAATGAAGAAATCTGAATAGATAATAGATAATAACTAAAGTTTGCAGCAGCAGTGGGAAATAAAAAAAAATTCATAGGTTGATGACTACTAGAACTTAGCATGTGGTAATTTTCAAATGTTCGCAAGAGTTAATAATTTTTACAGAATAGTATTACCTATGAAATAGACCTATGAAATAGTACCTATGAAATAGTGTGTGTGTGTGTTGGAGAAAAAAATCTGATATTTTAATTGGTAATCTGGTTGAATTAGAGCGAAAAGCAATCTTCTCTAGTTGGATTGGAGATTGTTTCTAGCTGTTAGCCTTTATTGGGTTTATACGATATTATATTGCATTTATACATTAGTAAAGTTTAAATGAACAATATACTGTAAAAAATTTAATAAAAGATACTAATAGTCGTTTGAATGCTCATTACATTGTCGTATTTTCCTTTCGTTATTTCCTTTCTACCATGCAGTTGGCTCCTGCTAAATTATCGCTTTTGCTTTTACAACTGTCTTTGAAGTTGAATTGGAACTAAACTGTCGCTGATACTGATGATGAAGACATTGATCGTGTTGATCCTAAAGACTCTTTTTTATGCCGATAATTTTTGCTCTTAACAATGGGCGGAGGCTTACAACACATGAACCATACAAAAGGTTAGTATCAGGACAAAGAACAAAGTATAAGAAATACAAAATGTTTCAAACATTTTAAACAAACCATACAAGCTTTGGTTCTTACAACATTCCAATAATTAATTTGATTTACAACCTTTTAAGCAAAGTACAGACAACATTTCGGACAACATGATATGACTTTATTAGTATTTTGAAAGATGCAAAAACAAAAGCCATTTTGCAGCTACATGAATAAGTGACTCATATGCTGAGAAATATTACAAATTTCTGCTGGAAAAAATATTTGGATTATGTCGACATTTCGGTTTTACTGACAAAATTATCATATAAAAAGTGCTTCATTTACATGATAATTTCAAGCATTTAGATAGATTAAATATGGGTCGATGAATTAATCTTCGCTAAAGGTAGTGATTTCAGTTGCTTGATTTTCGAACGGTCGACCTCAATATGAATGATATGAATAGAAATGGTTAAAGGAATGGTACTGAATTAATTAAAGTGATCACACATTTTCATGAAGATATTAGTCTTCTTTATTTGTAATATCATTTTATCTTATTTGCTGTGGCGTCATTACAAATTGTAAATATTAGAGTGAGAACACGCTAAAATGAAATGTGATCCGTAAAATAAAAATTTAAGCTGATGATATATTCTATTTAATCTTTTAATAATTTTTATTGAGCATTCTTGAAAATCAGGAATAATATTATAGGATTTCCGACAAGGTTATCTCAATTATTTAGTAATATTAACGGAAATGAAAATTGAACGAATATTAGATTCAACCTTTGAATCGAATGATTTCAATCGAGATGGTTTTATTATTTCTCCCGAATTTTTCAAAACTCAGAAACAACGAGATGAACAATTGAGACAACAATGTCAACAACGATTTCCACAGCAATGAAAAAAAATTCATGTCACTTCGTGATCACCAATTTAAGTCATAATTTACAGTAATATTAATCGAAGATGGTTTGTGAAGATATTTGTTTTGCTGAAAACTTGAAATACTCATAGAATTAATGAGCATTTGGTGATTAAAACTGATTTCGGCTTTTTATTGGGTTTTTATTCATTTAGCTATAACATATTAGAAGCTTTTATAGCTCACGAATAGAGATGAGAAATTATTTCAGTAAGCTTTTAGTGAGCATAAGATATTGTTTTTTTATAAAAAATAATGCATGTTGTAAAAAATTGGTTTGCAAGAATTTCCTTATACTTTTAATTCATAATTATTACTAAATGCATTTATTAACCAAATTTTTACTTCATTTTATGAATTCTGATGTCCATTAAATTTATTTATGTTGAAAACTTGATTTTCTCTTATTTTAGGTTTTCAATCAAATGAAAGCATTCCGAAATATTCTTCATGTAAACAATTAATAAGGAAATGTCATTTCAATTTCAAAAAAAAAAAAAAAAAGGATCAAATTTTTTGTTCGATTCACTTTTAAATGTTGTACATAAGTCATTTGACAGAAAATTGAAATGTCTAAACTAGTACTGTTTTCGTTTTCTCAAATTGAACATTTTGAACTGAAACTTATTGTCTGTTAGCTATGAAATTTAAAATAGTTTTAACTGAAATAACAATGAATTGAAGATCGCAATAGGAAAAAGTGACTTAATGGATGGAATTGATTTTTTAAATCTTTGAATAGGAGCTTTCTTTTTTTTTGAAAATTTGAAACTTCGAAGTACTGATATTGATTTCTTTCATTTACTTTAGGTATTGTGATAATGTCAATTTCTTGAATTTAAAATATTTATGCTGTAATGTTTCTTTTATTAATAAATTAAGCTTCATAAATAATTCTAAAGACACTGGAACATGTTATTACACAAAGAGGAAATTTTAGGATAAGGAATGTGCCTGAAATCATTTAATTGTGAAAAAAACTCTGAAAGAAGAAGAAAGTATTGAAGTCTGATCTAGTTTATATACGATGCGGAATTAGAATGCTTTTTCGATTAGTCTCTGAAAATTCCGACTAACGAAATATTTCTTTACCGCCCATTCCATTGAAATAATCCTAGCTTTAATTTAATTTCTATGTCATAGTAATAATCAATAACGTATTATATAAGCATCGCCATATGAATATCATTTTTGAATTTTGTTTCAGTAACTGTTTGTTTTTTCGTTATTCGTTAAGCGGCAGGAAACGATCGAATAGGTTAAAGACGAATAAGAATCTTAGTACTAAGAATTTCACAATCTCAATTGTTGAACAAATCTAAAAGTTATTGCTGCTCCATTAGTACGAAATTCAAAAAGTATTCTCCTAATTTTGCGTTCTTTGACACATATGAGAATGAACAGTTTATTAATGGAATAATAACCTACCTTTTTTTTTTTTTTTTTTTTTTTTGTTTTTTTTCAAAAGAACGCAAATGATTGATATATTTTCGACTTTCTATGCCAAAAATCTTCGCATATATCAAAGTTTTCGCGGATGAGATAATCTTGGGATACAGACAGATAAATCTTCATAGCAGCATAAATTGTTCATCTGTTATTTAATTGGAATTAATCGAAATGTAAAGTTAACGACAAATATTATTTTATCGAATATTGTTTATTTTTTTTTGATGAAAAAAACCAGAACTAGTTTAATTACAAAAAGTTTAATTACAAAATTAAACTAGTTCTGATTTTGTATTTGCCCATAACTAGTGAGTAATAAACTTTTACTTTTCAGCAATGAAGTTATTGTTGAAAGGTTAAAAACTAGTGAGCAAGTCATAAAATGTACTTAATTATTTGATTTATTCAATTTCCAGTACATTTAAATTTTTCAGATATGACTAAATTCGATACTGTCAAACTAGCCACTGGTGCCGATTTACCACTTTTTGGTCTGGGTACATGGCAAGTAAGTCTTACCATTGTTCGGGATTAAAACTTTACGAAATGAAGAAATTATTTGGCGATAGAGACTTAAGCAAAAATTGAAGTTGCTTAAAAAAAGTTGAAATCAAAAAATTATTGCCATCAGTTTTTAAATACATTATTTTTAAATATGTCTTTAAACAGTTATGGGCTATTTATTTGAATGCTATGTCCACAAATTAAAAAATAAAAGCAGATTAAATTACTATTACTTTAATAAGCAAATTAGATTTAAATTTGAGCAAAATAGAATTCAATTTCAATTGATATTACTATGAAAATTATAAAATCGAATAAATTTAAATTTATATTAAACTGACACTATCATAGCGGAGTTAATTTTGATCTTAATCAACACCATCTTAATGAAATACATTCAAATGGTTTCTCTAATAAAATTAAATGTAGTTTAGAGCGAATTTGAAGGATAAATGAGTCAGCTATAAATGATTAATTGTATTTCGGGAAATTAACGATATTTCAGTCCATCGATCCGGTTGCTTTAACAGCAGCACTAAAAACAGCTCTGGATGCAGGATATCCACTAATCGATACAGCTTATGCTC
The DNA here is from genome assembly GCA_000499405.2 of Onchocerca volvulus. NCBI lineage: Eukaryota > Metazoa > Nematoda > Chromadorea > Rhabditida > Onchocercidae > Onchocerca > Onchocerca volvulus. The sequence continues at coordinate 883,257 of HG738141.1, read as the reverse complement.
ATCATAACGAAGCTATTATAGGGAAAGTATTGCAAGAATATTTTACTTCTGGTAAATTAAAACGAGAAGATATCTTTATCATAACAAAAGTACGTTCTTATCTCTAAGTACCACATGTAATGCATACCGTCTGTCGCCGATCTTCTTAATCGTGACAATAATAAGAGTTCTTGTTTTATCGTGTTGTTATCGAATATTTAGCGGTATCTCAAACTCAAACTTGGGTAATTAAACCTTTATTACAGAAATTTGGATAACAATAACATACGAACAATAACAAATCAATTTTATCAATAAAACAATGTAAATAACAATTTAGTAATATAAGAAATGAGGATAAAGACATTATTAAGCAGAAATTTGAATAATCCAAACGAAGGAACCGACCGCATTCTTGTTAGCTTCCTTTAAAAAATGATGCACAAAGGCATCTTTGTAACATGAAAATCTTTTCTTTGTTAGCGCATGAGATAACGCTCTTATGGTATGATTCACAACAGTATGAAAGAAAGGTTAATGCACTTAACATAGCCATAAGCGGAGTCATTTAGTTTGAAACAAAGAAATAATTTTTTTTTTCTTTTTTACAACCATCAACGGTTACACATTATTTCTTTTAAAACAAAAAAATCAGATTTGTCCGATCTTCCTCGCTCATTTCAGCAACACCGAAAAAATCAGCGTTTCCGCGATCATTCAGTTCAGATTATGATAACCATTTTTAAACTTTCGAAAAAAATTTTGATTACAATCGTTGAATTATTCCATTCAACTTTTCTTCTTTATTTTTTACTTCATTTTTATTTTTTATTTTTATTTATTTCCTTTTTTTTTTTTTTTTTTTTTGAGAAAATGGAGAAATCGTTAAAAATCTTAAAGGATTAACGAAACCGTACTGTTTTTTTTTTTTCGAAATCCAATTTGTTCAATTTGACGAAATTTTTTTACAATTTATTTGTCGTTTTTTTTTTCCATTTATAGTTACCATTAACGGCGCATAAGTCGGATGAGATCGAAGCAATAGTAAAAAAACAATTGAAAGATTTGCAAGTGGATTATTTTGATCTTTATCTTATCCATTCTCCATGTCCATGTAAAGTACGCACTTTTTTTTTTTTTTTTTTTTTTTTTTTTTTGTGCAGATTAATACTTATTAATTGTCGCTTTGAGAACCAAAAAATTAAACAACTAGTATTCAGAGATATTTCACAAATTTTTTATTAATATCCTGGATAGTAAATCAGTAAATTAGTCTTTCTTTGTTTTAGTCATTTTGTATTATGCTGTTCAATTACTTTCCCAATAAAATGATGTTGAAGTCAAATGTTTCCCTTCTTTTTCTTTTAGCATCGACCTAATGATACACCGAATAACTATAAACTATTACTGGAGAATGGACATGTGGTTCCAGAACTAATTGACCATCTTGAAACTTGGAAAATGTTGGAAAATTTGTATAAAAAGGGGATGCTTAAAGTAGGTTACTCTTGATGCTATTTTGCTGAGATGCCATTGATCAGATTTATTTCGTAAATTAAATTTGTTTTCAATGTTTACCATCTGATATTATATTTTCAGGCTATTGGATTATCTAACTTCAGCAAGGAACAAATCCAAAATATTCTCGATCATGCAACTGTGAAACCACATAATCTACAGGTGAGAATTTTTTGTGAATAATGGCTATATAATAGAATTGCTTGTATATGTCAATGAATTGATCTTAATGTTTTAAAGATATTGCAGGATGCTAAGTAATATATTCTGAAAAAACGTAATTGGGATTTGAAATTTGCTATATAGATGTTGAATTGTTCAAATCATTTTTTTTTTTTTTTTTTTTTGTTAATTTTTGTGAGATATTCTAACATTCAGGTCGAGACACATCTCTACTGGCCGCAAAAGGAACTTCATGAATTCTGTAGGAAGAATAATATCACGATGACAGGCTATGCGACACTTGGTTCACCTGGAAGAGCAGCTTTTGTTCCGATGTTCTGTTGGCCCAGTGGTGAACCCATGAAGGATCCTTTAGTTTTACAAATGGCTGAAAAGTATAAGAAAACACCAGCTCAGGTATGTATATTTATGAGACCCTCGAATTTTGATTTTATTTTAGATGATGTACTCCAAAGTTCATTTTTTACGAAAATCTTCGAACAGTCGAAGCTGCTCAACATTATTGGTCACAAAAATTAATGTGGATTTGTTTCAGATACTTTTGCGTCATATGACACAACGTGGTATTTGCGTTATTCCGAAAAGTATTAATCCAGATAGAATTCTTGAAAATTTCAATATCTTCAATTTTAAGTTAACGGAAGAAGAAATGAAGCAACTGAATAGCGTAAAAACACGTGTTCGCCTTTTTCTTTTTGATATGTAGGTTACATTTTATATTATATATATTTTTTCTTTTTTTTTGCTAGATCTTTCTCTGATATGGATTTATATTTTTGTTTGATGCTATTGAGAAAACTCTGCTTTCTAATGGATGTAATTCCGATGTCTATAACTTATAAAGATATGGAATTTAAAAAGATATTTTTCAAACTGTAAGATTTAGCAGTTATAAACTTGCAGTAGTTATGAATGAATTTTAACCATTTCAGGGTTTTTGATCATCCATGGTATCCATTTAAAGATGTCGACCTATCAAAAATGAAGCGTATATATCTGACTAAAACCTGTACCTAAATTCCAGATTAATTTGTTGATTGAGTAACAAACTTTTAGCTATATGTTGCAGTATTTATCGTGATATTGACGTCATATACTAATTTCGATCGATCGATCGATTGCAATCGAATATCTATCGTAGATTCTATCAATTGAAATAATAAAAATTTAGAGAACAAAATTAGTGGCAAGCATAATTTATTCATAGCGGACATTTTCTTTTCTATTCAAACTGGTGAAACAATTGTCATAAGTTTGTGAAAATACATTAAAACATTATAAAAATTCATGAAATCCTAAAAATTTTTATAGTTTCTACCCAACCATTTGATATGATAATGATGATATTGAAAAAAGAAAAAAAAGTAACGAAATATTTTGAAAAGTTTTTTTTTATTTTTTATTTTTTTATAATCTTCTATAGTATGACAGAATAATTCACGAAATGGTGGAAAGGAAAAATTGAAGTAGTTCTTTTTACAGTTGTCGAAATTGATTGCTTATAAAGTTGAAAAATGAAATTGCTGAAAGAAAAAAAAGAAGCTGAAAAATGAGCATGATAAACAAGCATCGCAATCCATCGATAATTAATAAATCAAAAAAAAAAAAAAAAAAAAAAATTCTAACGATGATAAAAAATGTCAAGTGAGAGAATTATTACCAAATGAAATACTGAAAGAATAAAATTGCTGTCAAAATGTGAATCAATTATTTCTATAAAATCTAAAAAAATAAAGATTCGTTTGTTTACAAGAGAAGAAATGATTGAATATGTTGGAAGGAAAGATTTTTATCAATTTTCTTCAAATAATAAAATGTGCTGAATAAGTCGTATTCTAAAATATTCATTAAAATATTTCTTGAACATGTGGAATACATTATTTCGAATCAACTAAGCAGAATTTATTAAAACATTATACTTCTTCATTTATCCATCCATCCAGCTTCTTGCTGGATTTCGTAGTTGATATGATAAGCCTTTTTGGTATGCTGCATTTTGGCAGAGGCATCTAAATTAGCCACTCTTTTTCCTACGGAATAGATTTTACTTTTCAAAATTTATGATTGCTACTTAAAATGCCATTAAATGATTTACTAGTTTTTGAATAATTTAGAATTGAAAACTTCTTCAAGCCAAATTTAGCATGCATTCGAAGTTACAAATAACTGAATCACATTCTCGATAATGTTAGCAATCAAATTTCACAGTTAAGTTTTGAACATAAACACAGCATATTTGTCGTGCTTTCAACTGAAACTATCTAAGAAATATAGATGAAAAATTGGAAAAACAACTTTATGGCAGCAAAAATTTTAATTTTGAATTTGTTTTTATTTTCCAAATGAAAAGAATTTTCATAGGTATTTTCATATAAAACTTCTCTGTCAGATGAGTTTTATTTGTGTTTATAACAGTATTTGATCATAATTGACTCAGTAATGAATTCCTCTTCTCTAAATGATTCTTCGAATCAGCATTAAATATACCATCTAGTGTAAAATAAATTTTGATAAAATGCAGCACAAAATAAAAATCAAAAAGTTGGATAAATTTAATGGGGAAAAATTTCTGATGGAATTCTAATTTGGATTGTAGATTGCTTCGTCTATTGCGATACCACTAGGTTAACAATAGATTTTATTAGATTTATAGACAATATACACAATATCGATTTATGCAATAATAAAGTTTAAATGAACAAAATACTGTAAATATTAAAAGATAATAATTGTTCGAATGCTCATTACGTTGCCACATATTCTTCGAAGTTGAATTGGAACTAAACTACCACTGATATTGATGTTAAAGATATTGTTGTTGAAGATACTACTTTTCAAGACACTGTTTGAAGACATTAATATTACAGACACTGATAATGTTGACTCGAAATGTTTATTTTCATGCGGATAATCCTTGATCTTGATTGTGGGCAGAAACTTATAACACATTAATCATATAAAAAGTTATGTCAAGACAAGGACCGAAGGATAAGAGATAGACAATGCTTAAAAACATTTTAAACAAAGCACATAAGGTTTAATTTTACAACATTCCGAAAACTAACATAATTTATAACTTTCAAACAAAGCATAGAAGCTTTAATTCATGCAATATTTCAGACAAGTAACATGAATTACAATTCCTAAGACAATGCACACACAAGTGTTAATCTTTACAACATTCCAAACAACTGACATTTTACAACCCTTGAAACAATGCACATGAACTCTATTAGCAGAATGAATGATGAGAAAACAAAGGCCATTGTGCCATGATCTGAATAAATACTCACATGTCTAAGAAATATTACTACAAATTTCTGCTATAAGCAATATTTGGATTATATCAACATTTCAGTTTTACCCAGCAATATAAGACTTTAACTGATGTGATTTTGAAAAAATTTTTTCGTGTACCACTGAACTATATAGTTTCGCATGGACATGAATTCATCTATAGAATTTCAAATGTTGCAAATGAGAGCAAACTTTTCCTATTCAGAAGTTTTCTATCATGTTATATGTTTAATAATCGAGCGAGAATTTCATTTCGTAAAAATGTCAGCAAAAAAAAAAAGGAAAAAAAAATTTAAAACAGATAATAATACTAAAACATACTTGCACATTTTGTATAACATGTAAATTATTTACATGTTATGCATGCTTGAATTGTGCATGTCTTGTCGGATAATAGCTAACGATGCAAAATACTCCTCAATGACTGCAACAAGTAAGCATGATATAAGAAATTTTATTCACTGAAATAAGAGAAATAACAAACGATGAAAGAAAACCGATATTTAAATGAATCTCGAATAATAAACGAGCGATTTTTAAAAGTAAGGCAATAAACTATTTTGAATGAAATGATGACAAAAATTAAGCATAAAAATTAATTAAATGACACGAATTCAATGATTGAATTCGTAGATAATCAACACTACCAGAAATGGTAGCTCAGATTTCAGCTCAAATATGCTTGATTGTTTCATTTTAAATATTAAACGTCTTCAAATATAATTTCAAACTGTTCGACTGAAAAGTCGTATTGCATGCAGAACACTTGAAGATAAGCCTATCTTTGTAAAGAAATTTATTTCATGGTTTTTCAAATATGTTGATTCAGAAAAATTCTTCCTGCTTTTTTTTTTTTTTTTTTTTCAATAAATAATGACAAGAAATAAATTTCTGTAGAAATTTGTAATAGAATATTGTAAAATAATTATGTAAAAAATTAAAATTAAATAAAACAGTTAATTAGAAAATAACAACTAATCCCCTGTTACGAATATTTTCGATTCGCTTATTATCTAATCCTATCGAAAAATTCTCCCTTCACGTTAAAGACATTTTTAAAACCAATAGAAATTTTGCAGCAAATAAGTATTATTCATTTCTTCCTAGGAAATATGAATAACACTTTATTTCTTCCAAAAATTAAAATAAAATTTTAGCTGTTTTGGACACTGAAATTGTGTGAAGTAAAACAAATTTTCAGATAAATCAGATATTTTGCATATCGATCTGCTTTACCAGAATCCAAAAAGTTTGAAATTTCATAATTAAGAAGTGAATTTAAATAGATGCTCGAAAATTCCGAATTTCTTTAATGTTCAAGAAACCTGAAATATTTAAAATTTTGTCTAGGAGAAAATTTGTAACAAGTTCCAAAAATTTTTGGAATTAGATTATTTGTAACGAGTGTTTGATTCATTGTCAATCATTTTGTACTAGCTTTTTGAATTTTTCTTCTCGGATTCATATTTTTTACAATTGTTTTTTTGAATTATAATTTGCATTTTTCCGATTTTACTAATGCATTTCACCATTCTGAAACATTTAAAACAAACTTTTTTGTAAATAATCTGATATTCCAAATAATTCAACAACTGAACAATGTCGCTGTTTCTTTCTGATCATGACGAAATTACAGGGATGAATTCTGTTTTCAGTTCTCATAGGTTTCTTCAATTTTTTTGTTTCAATCACTTAGAAACGAACCTTAAACTTGGGTAATTAAATTTTCATTATGATAAATTTGTTAATCAACGGATGGAGCAATCATATCAACAACAATTATATCAACAATACAATTTCGATAATTTCAAAAGGACAATTTTCATGAAGAGAACATAGTACGAAGAAAAGGAGATATGGTTATGTAAGAAAAGAAAAATTCAAAACCACGAGCTGACTCATCCGACCGAGCTCATAGCTGCCCATCCTTTGCAATGATTTTTTTGTCCTCAGGGCTTCCATCTTCTTCGTGGATGGAGGAGCCTGATATCATTTTCAGGCTACAAGAAAGCTCCTTTGTTGTCGCAGGAGTATGCTTCTTTGTTAGTGCAAGAAAATGTGCTTGTGGTTAGCGCATGATGAAGGAAATTTTTTTTTTTTTTTTAAATTCATTGACTTAATAGACAAAAATATGATTTCACAATTAAATACACCAAATACTCAGCGTCAAATTTGAAACAAAGGAATGACTGGTTTTATTTTTTTATCCTCTCGATTTCAGCGACAAAGAAAATGCTCTGTTTCCAATTAATTGAAACATTTTTTATGTAAGCTGCAATGTAGAGTTCAAGTCAAAAAATTTTTGAAGAGGCAGTACGAAACAATTGAAAACGTAACATCAGTGAAAAATTGAAAACGCATGAAAATAAAAAAAAAAAATGAGAATATAAATTGGAAAAGAAAAACTCAAGAGAAAGTAAGAAACATCGAAATTTAATATGTACAATTATAATGGAAATAAATAATGGAGTGAAATGAATTAGATGAAAAAAAAAAAAACGACTAATTTTCATTATTCGAAAAATGATTCAAATATATCAAAGCGATAAAAATCCAAGTAATCTTTTAACGTCGACGGTATTGAATGATTTTCCACAAATCGGCCATTTGCAAGTAGTGATGCTGGGAATGATTTGCATGTAGCAAGACGACGTAAATGTAAAAATGTTGACACTTATAATTTATGTAATTTGAAAAACCAAAAGTATTTTTGATATTTCAACTTAATCAAAATTAATAGTTACCGAAAAATAAAACAATATGGAAATGTTTTTTATTTTTTAAAATTACAAAAGTGAATACCATATTAATTTGTATCTAGTTTAATACTGTGAATAGTAGAGAATTTGAATCTATGTTTATAGTTTAATTCATAGATTCCCTAAACAAAACCACTGTTTTGAGTGCTCATATGTATTCATTTGCAGAATATTCAAGACATTCTACCACTTTTTAACATCGTAGAACGTTGGCAGAAAAATTCGGTAAAAATTATAAACAATATGTTTGCAAATAAATATAACTGTGAAATCCGTATAACTATCTCTTAACTATCTCTGCACGTAAAATTTGATTGCTGTCACTGAAATAGACGAGGGATATCAGAGAAAAGTGATTTCTTTATTTTAGATGCAATGATTTTGTAACTTCTTATGGTTTGTGAAATTATTTTTTTGTTTCAAATCAAATGACTTTGGCTTTGTCAAATAGCTTTAACTTTTTGTATTCTTCTGTAGTAAATCATGCTAAAAAAAAGCGCACAATAATGCGATAACAAAAAAAAAAAAAGCTTTCTCATTTCATGGAGACGCTTCCTTGCGAATCATTTTAAAGGTTGAAATCAACGAATGCGGTTAGATTGTCTGGCTCGAGTATTTAATTTCCTCCTTATTCGCATTGTCCCCTTCGTATTGTGAAATCGTCTCTTTTTAAGTGTTTTATTGATATAATTGATTTGTAATTGTTGGTTGCGTTGTTTTGTTATTTAATTTTTTTTTAATAAAGGTTTAGATATTCAAGTTTGAGAAACCACAAAGTTTCGGATAACAATGTGGTAAGAAGCAAGAATTCTTAATCATTTTCACGGTGAACAAGATCGGCGGCAATTGCTATAATCACATAATTTTTGATATATTTGATTTGCATGCCCTGTTATTCTTTCAAAATGTGAACAAACCTCTTTTTCTTTATTTTTATAGCCGACTTGTTAAGTTTCAAATATGGGCGAATAATTTTTCAAATATTTTAATATATAATATGTATGTAAGGACAATAATTTCGGAATCCATAATTATATTTATCTTTTTTTTTACATGCTCTTATTTATTTGTTAAATATCTAATAAAAAAATCTTATTAATTTTAGTACAATCTGTAGAAATCGCCAATTCACTACAATAGTTCGACTGTCTTACTGTCAGTTACCAATTGGTATTTTTCGAGAAAAAATTTCAATTTATTTCCGAAACAAGCATTTCACAATCATGTAATGGTGCAGAGCGCATTACGATACTTACGGTACTTTACCATTAAATTCAGTGAAGAAAAGTGTCAGTCGAACAAATTCTATGGATTACGGTATTCGGCGCGATTTTGGTTCCTTCAAAAATTACGCGTTTGGTAAATTGAACCCTAAGCATGGATCTTGAAATGTGCAACGAGAAACAAATAAAACTATTTAGGGAACAAAGAACAAAAAGTAAAATGTTTTTTTTTTTTTCTGACAAATTTCGATTGCTACTTTCCATATGTCATTAATATTATTTTCTTCACATTATTATTTTTTTTTCCATAATGTTTCAAATTTCTAATTTTTTTTTCTAATTTTAATTTTCGAAATTTGCAGCAGTCATAGCATGGAAATATCATTTACTCCATTATTGATAGCAGTGATAATATGGATTGTAGTTTAGTAAAAAGAAATGAAATTTGAACTGATTTATCCTACTAATATTAAAAGATGCTGACAACAGATAGATATAGATGATTAAAAATTAAAATTGAAGAATCTGATAAAATAGCTAGATTCTGCCCACTCATGTATGGAAAATTAGAAGAGCTCATGAAGTCTTTCGCATTTCATTGCTTAGTCCTTGTGGAACCCATCGTACAGTAAACTTGATGATAATCAATGATCATTTTTTCAATAATATATCAACTTATAATGTGGTAAACAAAATTAAAATTACAAATAATGAAATAATTTTTGATATGGATTAATTGTTAATATATTTCCACAGTTCAAAATGCATATATTTGTAATATGCAACATGTTGGTGATACTGTTTTATGATATTCTTCTGCCATATATTTATTTTTAATCTTATAATTCCGTTATTACTCTCAATCAACTTTGAGAACTGCAAGATATGTTATTCAATTTCTGCTATTACTTTTATTGTCTCTTCAAAATTTGATGCTTAGCAATTTCCGAATTTGGTTTTTCTTTTCTTTTTTTTTTTCAAGCATATTGATTTTTTTTGATATGAAAGTCAGAAAATAATGCTATTTTATCCAAAAAAATTCGTTAATACAGTAAATACGAAAAAAGAATTATGTTTTGCATCTGATAATGAATTTCTTCGAACTAGCCTTGCACATCAACTTTTGCTTTATTTTACATTAAAGCAATTTGATGAAATTTAGGCAGTTTAGGTACTAATTTTTCTATAAAATTAATAAACAGATTTTTTTCAAAAAAGATTCTCACCTCCGTTATTTATAGATCTTTTCCTTTTTCTGCTTTCGCACAAGAATTTGCTTAGACATTACCTGATTTTTCTTTATTTATCTACGATACTCAATTTATAACCGCATTTATTAGCCATCAAAATATTCAAATATTATTTTTCTATTAACTTTTTTTTCACTTATCTCTTTTTTTTTCTTATCTCAAGTAGTGAGAACCGTATGAATTTGATCTAGAAAAAAATTCCTTAACTCGATAAAAGAATTCGATCTGTATAAAAATTTCTTAACATGTCACAAGTGCAAATCCACCGTACCACTAATAAAAGTTGCTCAATATACTAGGAAAGAAATACGGATGAATTGTAGATAGGAAAGAAATTGTTTTAAATAATGAAGGAGTGCAGTTTACTTTTACAAACTGCTAATTTATAAAAGTTTACTTTTTTTTTTGTTTTTTTTTTTCAGTTTACTTTTCAGAAAGAGTGGATTTACTGAGATCAAACTCTAGATTTATTTGTTTGTCATTATCAATATTTTCTAGACCATATTTTTCAGAGCTTTTAGGATGTTTTTTGGAAATTCATTCCAGAATTCTGTTCTTTTTCAAATTTTTTCCTTTCAGTCTAAAATTAATAAAGCCTGACTCTTTTATTTGGCCTTCTTATATGGATTCCGGCTTCTTAAAATCTTCCAAAAATAAGACAACAATCTTCCTGGAATGTTACTTAATTATTTTGCTGATTACTAAAGCAGCATTTGTCGATAATTCACCATGTTGGTGGTTATTTAATATCTCAACAACTATTTTTTCAAGATTATCAATAAAAAAAGATTTCTATTCAGATATGAATAAGAATACATTATTCGTAATCGACTGAAATAAAATTAATGAAATTCACTTGCATAAAATTGATTTATCCATCAATACTCACGTAGACACATTTCAATTTATAATTGGCTTTATGTACAGTTTTTACAGTAATGTTTTCTCTATCATTTTTGGTTATCAAAATTAATAGAAAAACATGCAAAAATAAAATAAACGAAAAAGCATGCAATAAGTAGAAGCAATTCCAAAATGCATGCTGAAAAACAAAATTGATAGAAGATCCGATAATAACAAATAATTCAAAATATTATCCAAGGGTTGCATTAACAGAAAAAAATTTAACAAAAAAAGATGAAATGAGTGCAAAAAACAAAAATATTTGCACATGCACAAGTAATAACGGAAATTCATATTTAATTAAAGTTAATATAACAAGCATGCAATGCATAAAATCAACAAAGAAAAAGAAATAAATAAAATTGAGAGAGAAGTACGAAAACATGCTAGCCAACAGAAAAAAAAAAAATCGAAAAAATTCCAAGGGTACAAAAAGATATGGTCGTTTAAAAAATTCGCGACTATGAAGACAAATTCAGAATTCAAAATTCTCAAAATGGAAAAAATTAGGAAAGGTCAAAAATACATAAAAATCCTATATTAGAATTTAATCTGCCCATTTATCTATTATCTCAGTATCTAGTATATGATTTCTGATGATACTGACTTCAAATTTATATGATTGAAATGAATATATATGGAAAAATTGCGGTAAGCAATTAGAAAGAGCCATGCAATTTTACAGTATTGTGCAATCTGCGGTATTACGCAATCCGTATTTTTCGTTTTTTTTTTTCTTTTCATTTTTCTTTATATTTTCAGGATAATTACCTTCTTTTCAAGAAAGACGACAATAATTCTTTATTTATATATATTATTGGAATCAGTCATTCTTTCATTGGAAGAAAATCTTCAAAATAAGATGAAGCAGAAAGAATATGACAAAACCAAAAAAAAAAAAAAAAAAAAAAAAAAAAAAAATGATAAAATTCTTATATTTGAAATTGTATCCAAGAAAAGAAAAGAATTTATGATTAAAAATTATCTTAACTGCGAAAAATAATAATAATAGTTCGACATTAAAACATCTTCAAGGCTGAAAATATATTTTTATTTATAAGATGAATTCAGTGAATAATAAGAAGTTTTGAATGTAAAATTTCAGTGCAAACTTTCAAAATTCTAGAAAAAAATTATATTGCTTTGAATTAAAATTCTAAGAATATTTCGAGCAAAAAAGATTCTTATGTACATATAATTGATTTAAAATAATAGGATTAAAAGACTTTTACAAAAAAAAAAAAAAATTACAATTTATAATATAAAACAACAAAAAAAAATCCAAATTTTTAGAGAAAATGTAAAAAATCTGTATAAGGGGACAATAAATTTATTGAAATTAGAGAAAATAAAAGGAAAAAGGTAGGAAAATAAAAAATAAATAGTTATGAATATTGTTGACAGTATCGTTCACCCAAATTAGCAGCATCAATCCATTTTTTGAAATTTTGTAAATGTTTAGATGTTCGCTTCCTGGAAAATCGTTCTTCTGATGTAAAATAACAACGTAATTGCGATTCACCGGTTGAAATGAAATGTACGCGAAATAGCTCAATTTTATCGAGCGAAAAGAGTGTTTGAGCATCAACTGAATAATCCATCAAACGTGTTAATGCTGAATAGTCACGCTCACCGATTTGAACCGTAAACTGAAATTTCAGAAGATAAATTTGCGAAATAATAAAACCATTTTTCTTTTTCAATATTGATAATTTCGATGATGAATGAAACCATTTCAAGTGTTGTAAAATTACTTTATGCAATTTTTTTATCTACAAGAAAAAAACAAAGAACCGAAAATAAAACTGAACTTGGTAAATGTAAAAAAAAATTTCGAAAATATCAAAAGTTAATGAATAAAAAAAGTAAGTTTATATATGTGTTATTTAAGCCTCAATAATTTATGCTCAATTTTACTTCTGAGAAAGTTAAAATTAAAAAAAAAAAAAATAAAAAGCAAAATAAAATTAATTTGCTTGCATACTGAATGCTAATGATTATAGTATGCATGAAGCATCATAATTTATAAAGCTATATAAAATTACTGAGTTGAAAGAGGATAACAAGGTAGATAATTTTCTTTACTATTAACTTAGACAATCAATTAATTAATTAATTAATTAATTAATTATAACCTCAGTAACATTTGGGAAGAATGTCCTTTGACATGTAGATGGTGTACATTGTATATGTACGGAATCTTCAGCAGCTTGTCCATCAAATGTTTTCAGATAACATTGAAAAGAATGCCATCGATTAAAATCCATATTTGATAAGCCAGCAGTGATCAATTCAATGATTCCCATATCAAGCTGGTAATGATAATAATAAATATCAATTTAGAATAATAATTATTATTTTTATTTTTTCATTTTTCTAAAGCATTATGAACTGATCATCGTTTAATATTCAGTCAAAAAATAAATAAATAAACAATTGATTGGTTAATTACTAATTAAACGAAACAGATTTTTGATCTATTCGATAAATGATCTTGCGTTGTTCCAATAAATTTCCTATATTGTGGATTATGAGCAAAAAGAAAGTTGTAAATAAAACTGTGTAAATGAGAAATTTAGGTTAGACTAGTAGGGTTTTATTCCTTGCGAAAAAGTTGCTGAATTAATTTGAGTTAGATAATTAAAATTTAGAAATCAAGAGAAAAAAGTCAATTTGTGGTAGAAACTATGTCTGAAGACTACATATTAATCAAAAAAAATACATATATTTTAAATTATTTAATTAAAGAAATTACATATTGCATGATTGAAAAAATCATGCATTATAAATTTTAACTTTTGATTATTTATGCTTGATCTTATTATGAAATCAGAAAAAAAAAAAAAAGTTCCAATATTTACCGAAACATTTCGAATTGATGGTGCTAATAGTTGCATTGCTTGAAATAATTTGGTAATGTCTTTTGGTGTCCATCTTTCGTGGATAATAAATATTGCGCTATGAATATCCAAGCTTAACAATATTTGTGCGCTAGGATGACGATAAAAATTACCTGAATATGATTTCAATTTAAGACTCAATCGATTAATTGAAAAATTAATTTTTGCAGACTCATGAAATTAGCGAAAAAAAGATTGTGATCAAAAAAAAAGACAAAATCAAGTAGTATAAATTTGAAATATAACCAAAACTTCTCAAATAAACTTAATTTTTTCTTTTTTTAAATTCTAGTAAGGATTACAAATATTTTCTTATCAAACCAAACTAGACGACAATAAATGAAAGCGAAGTACTGATATGTTTTTATCATTTCTAAAGTTATTAAAATTTACTTAAATTAAAATTAATCCTCTTTTAAACAAACAACTGACCATCGGTATCATTTTCTTGACCTAATATTGAAGCAATGTTCCGTCGATCAGCATGCAAATAAAGAATATTGTTGAAACGGCTATCAATTAGGCGTTTAAAATTTTTGCTCACACGACGCCATGAATACAAATCAAATGGTGAACATTTAAGGAATATGGCATTCCTGTAAATTTGCAAACTGATTTTTCCAAAAAATAAACTTTCGATGTTAGAAAAATTGACAAAATTTTTAATGGAAAAATTTACAAAATTTATACCTTTAAAATAAACATAATAGTGATGCAAAGAAAAAAATTGTACTTTTGACAAATTTCAGTTTAATATTTATATGCTATGATGGAAGTATAACTGTTAAGTTTTTAGATTAATTATGATTCTTTTATTATTACTAAGTATTATTATTACTCTCTGATTGTTGGTTTATCACAAAAAGAAAAAGAAGCAATTTAATTTAATTAACCTACAATGTACATTCCATAATGTGAAGGATATTAAATGACAAAGAAAAATAAAAAAATACCATATTTCATCCATAAAGTTGCAACATTTTTCTGAATGAGTGGATGATAATGATTGCTTTTTTTTCAACGATAAAATTAATGTTTCACTACCAATTCGTCTTTGCAAACGACGTACATTATTTTCGAGAAATCCTTTCAACGACGGCATCTGCAAACAGAAAAAATTAGAAACTTTTTGAATTTACAATTTGTTGCTACGAAATTCTGTTAAAAATTTGCTAAAAATAATGCTTTCAGGAAGAGAAATACATAAACAAAAAGAGAGAAACGAAGCAGAAGTCCTTAAATCTTATTTTAAAGAGTCAGTGAAAATTGAATTTTTTTCTTTCCTCAGCTAATCTTATTAAAGTAATTCTTTACAAGCAAAAAAAAAAAACAAATTATAAAATCGATTATAATAAAAAGGTTAGAATTATTATTTTCAAATATTTGATTCAAAATATTAAATTTTAATTCATCTTTCAGTTCTTCATATTGATTGGATTTTTATATTATCATATTTAATTGAAAATTACTATCAGTAATTAGAAATAGATCAGAAGTTCAATTTGTCTGACAAAAATTGCTACCATTGCTATATTATATATTTTTTTAGTTAATAAAATCAAAATTAAGTCGTTTCAAACTTACGAAAAAAGGAAAGCCAAGAAATGATGTTTAAATTAAAAGAATTAAATGCTTAGTATAACAAGTATAACTTAGCATAATATTGTTAATATTAAAAAGTTTTGGCATCAAGTAATTGGAATCAATCAGTAAAAATAGAATAAAAGAGTGAAAAATTTTAATTTCAATTGCTTATTGTTACGATCACTTAATTTATGAAAAATGGCCGGCTCCGGTGAATGCAGAACGTAGACGTAGTCAATAAATCCTATCCGTTCAACTACTTTTATCCGTCACAAGTGTGACAAGTAAAAGAGAAAAGATATATCTAAAATAAAAACACGCGCCAAATCAAATGAATGTTATGTGAAAATTTGAAAACAAATAGTGAAAAATTTACAAAGTTATGTGAGGAATAACAACGAAGACTTACTTATATAAGAAGATAAGATGAATAAATGAAATAATAGAAACTGATAAATATTTGAGAAAAGGAGAAAGACAGAAAAGGAAATAATAGTATTTATTATAGTGAAATGCTTTTTTTTATGCTTAACAACAAGATGATGAGAATACGTCATCCAACTATTTAGCAAATTATTCATCAGTAAACCGTTTTAAATACATTTCTCCCTTTACCGTATGACATATCTCGAGAGGAATATATCACTAAAAATTAATGGTATTACCGTAATTGCAATAGTAATTATTGCTACAGCAATTATTCGTTTCCGTTTTTTTTTTTTAAATAGTTGTATTAGTGGTAATTATTGTTATTGTTTTAATCAAACATGTTTTATTTTGTAAAATCAAATTATTTTATTAATTAGCAAAACGAATTCCACATTGAAAATTTAAAATTTTTTCATTTTACATAGACATTCGTCATCAATTTTTTCATGTTTATTTACGTTAAAATTTAATGGAATTTGGAACGTCGATCAATTAAAAAAACAATTCATTATTGAATAGAGATGAATGATTTGAAGAGAATAGAAATGGCTTGAATGCAGTTTTGGTTTGGCAAAACAAAATTCGAGCAGAATTTTGAAGTATTTCAAAATACATCAGAGATCATTCTCAATGAGTCGTACACTTCTTATTCCTCCCTACTTATTTAATTATTCATTAATAATCCAACTGTTTATGACTTTATTTGCTTACATCAATTTATTTATTTTATCATATGCTTCATTCATTAGAATTATTTACCTTATTATATATTTTCTTATTCCCTCTTGCATTTATTTATTTGCTAATTATAATTTATTTAGCATGTTATTTTACTTACTTTCTTTTCTCCTTCTTTTTCTACTTAAGAAGCGCGTAGTTTCAAATGGACCCGCCAAAACGATAGACATATTTATCCCCAAAAGGAGAAACACGCTTACTAACAAAGAATAGACATGATTCCCGCCAAAATGCTCCGACTAACTGATAAACAACGCAAATTCGACCAATCATGAGACGAACGTTGATGATCAGGAAAGGAAGAAGAACCCCGAAAGCGGATTTAAAAGTTTGGATTTTGGAACAGAATCTCTTTCTTCTACAAGTTTTTCAACAAACATCTGCTTTTTCCACATGTTTTTCTAGCGAGAGTTTTCTGCAAAAGTTCTCTACAATGACCACTGCAAGAATCGATTCAAATCGACAAAACAGGTAACAATCAAGGAACAGTACTCATTTCTATAAGCAAAAAAAAAATCATTATATTTTGTTTCTTGGATAGCATCTCTATTACTTCAATAGTCATTCATATTTTAGATCATGAAAATTAAATGAACATTAAAAACTGAAAGAAATTTTCGGAGAAATTTTCAGTTTTTTGACTCATTTATTGAAATGATTTTTGCTTTTCAAATTTTGCAAAATCTCACATTTTCATCTTTTTTTCTTTTTCTTTTTCCGCAAATAATTTATTCAGTTTAAATTTTCATATATCTAATTCGTCTAAATATTCAAAAACAAACAAAGAAAAGTATAAATGTCACTTCATCAAATTATCTTATATTTAAAAAGATAATAAATAAATAATATTGATGAATTCATTCAAATAATTTTACTAAACAAAAAAAAAAAAAAAAAAAGAAATTCATTAACATAAGGATATATCTAGCATTATTTGTTTGACGTAGTATACCTTAATAAAAGAAAAATACATATAGTACATAGAGATGTATTCATGCTATAAATAATTGTTATTATTTCATTGATATCAATGATGGAGAAAAAAGTAATAAATTGATATCACTTTGTTCCTTGCGATCATTTGACGTAACATATCTTTTTATGGTATATATATATATAACTGGATGCATAAATATCACAAAATTAATTGTCACTAGTTCATTGATAATTACTAAAAGCAAAATAAAATTGATTCAGTTGCTTTCGGTTTGTTTTTTTGCTGAGTGAGGAAAAAAAAATGGAAAGTATAAGGAACAAAAAAGGTCTATTTAGTGCATTTCATCTTTTTCTGCTTAAAATGAAAGTTAAAATAATTATGTGTCATCATTGCTTATTTCAGATAATGAATATTTAAAACTTTTGTTTTCTTCGAATTGAAAAATTCTTTTTTTTCTTTTTTTTTTTGATAGAATAATGCATGAAATTTGGCAATATAACTGAAAATATTTAAATCGATAATAATTAAAGTGAAATCGACCAGTTTTAAAACAGGTCCAATAATAATAAAATAAAATAAAATCGATTCGTAATAAAATAAAAACATCGAAAGTAACATATTGACAAATGTAATCTCGTATAACTGAATGAAAGTTCCGAGATTCAAATCCCCTAATCATATAATTCAAAAACCAACATCATTTAAACAAAAAGCAATTTGGAATGGAAAACAGAGTACTGGATTAATTTGGCCAAGCTTGCGAAAATAGCTTTGGCTAAACTTTTGGAACTAATTCCAAGTGCATCCTAGCTTCCTTGTTGAATTCTCTTACACAATTTATTTTTATCTTCCCTTCCTTTTCAACATTATTTCATTTCAAGGAAGTATAAATTGATAGTAAAATGAAATTCGATAATTCAAAAAGGAAAAATTTCTGAAACAAATCGCAAATTATAGTTAAAAGAGATTGATTATGCTTTTTTTAAAAATTAATTTACTCATATCGTCCAACCTATCTGGTTATTAACAACTACTACTAATACTCACAATAACAACAACAAATATTACTACAACTATTACTACAATATGATTGATAACATGTTTTATGCGAAACAGGTAAGGAAGACGTAAAATTTTAAGATATGCTCTTGTTGATTTGTCACAATAATATTAATGATAATAATAGTAATAAAGGCGGATGAACGATCGTAGTTTAAGAGATAAATTCTTGAGATGACACTCCAATGGTTAATCGTTAAAACTATTTATCAATCTAAATCTTTCTTAACTATCCGTTGATTTATCAATGATCCTTTTAATGTTTCATATGTTCCTATGTTCATATTTTTGTATATTATAATGTAAAGTTATATAGCTAGGACTTCATCACAAAATTATAATCGCAAATAATTGCGATAAAAATTTTTGTGAAAAATTTATGTAATAAAATTTTATTCAAAACAATCTCATCTTAATATCTCGCCGAAAAAAAAAAAAACTATTTAAGAAATGTTGAATTTTTTGAGTAAAATATTGTTAATTGCATTTATTTCACCATTTGATATTCATTTATTCATTTATCAATTTTATTCATTCTTTTCTAGTAATAAATAAAAATAAAAACTAAATGAAATGTCTTAAATATTGCATAAATTTTGATTTTGTATTTACTTCTGCTAAAAAGGGAAAACGAAAAATTCCTCTCCATTAAAAGTTGAAATTAATTTCTAAGTAACTTCCAGTTGAAGCTACAGTCCAACACTGATATTCGTTGCTTATAATATCTAAAATTTGTTATCGATTTCTTCTCGTTTTATTATTTTAATCATCGATTGATAATATTCCGGTTGCGTCTTCCCTTTCGTTTCTTTCCTTTTTGCTTGATGATTTTTGATGGCTTTAAATTAGTCATTATGCAGAAATGAAATATGGCATAAAAATGAACTTAAGAGACTGGAATTTTCGTTAAAATCATAGAAACAATGATATAAAAACGTTTGCAATCAAAAATTCAAGTCTTTCGATTGATATTGAGGCCAATAAAACGGTATGAAATAACTGTTATAGTTCAATGCGAAAATTTTGAAAATTATTGAAATATATGAAAAATTTCTATCCTAATTAATTAGATAATAATATAAAATAATTGTTACAATCTATGAGTGAAAAATTTATGAATAATTGAAAGCAGGAAAAAACTTGGGTGTCAATTAATAATTAATTAATAGTTGTAGCATCAGATGATTGTTGCAATTTTAAAACTTCGAAAACAATCAGTAAACAAGAAAAACTTCGAGCATTAATTAATTAATAATTGGTTTTGTAGTTGAAAATAATTGTTTGTAATTTCTAAGAGGAAACTTTAAAAACAATCAAAAACGAGAAAGAGTTCCGATTTCAATCAAAAATTAGTTCTTGTAGCATAAAATGAATGTCTGTAATTTTTAAGAGAAAACTTTGAAAACAATTAGAAACAAGAGAAAGTTCCGATGTTAATCAATAATTAGTAAACAGCTGTAAAATAAAATGATTTGTGTTTTCCGAGAGAAAACTCCAAAAACAACAAAAAAAAAAGTCCCGATGTCAACTGATTGATTAATAGTTGTCACGCGAGAAAAATTGTTGGAATTTGAAAATGAAAATTTTTAAGATGATTTTTTAAGCCCCTTAGAAAATGTAGAAGTAATTAGTCACGAAATAATGAATTAAAATAGCAATGTGAAATGGATTGTTGCAATTTCAAAGTTGAAATTTTGAAAAATACTTGACAATTTATAGGAAAATAAAAATTGAAATAGAACGATGAAATCGATGGAACATAGGTATCGACAACATGAGAAATATCACTGAGATGGATGGCGCTGCGGGATTGAATTTTGCATATGGAAGAGATATGTATGGGAAATGAGTATGACAAGAATATTATTATAATTCAGCTTGAAAACTTTGAACAGAAAAAGGGCACAACGAAGGGAGAGAAAGGGAGAGAGATGACGAAAAAGAGAGAAAAAGGGACATTTTGAAAATTTCAATAAATTTCAATGCGAAATCATCAAATAATAGAGAATAAATAAAATAAATTATTAAAAATATTAGAGAAACTTGAAATTTATAATTCAAGCATTTCATATTTTGATTGAAATTTTGCCACATTTCATTACTTTTTCTGTTCTTTTTTCTTTCTTTTTTTTTTTTTTTTTTTTTTTTTTTTCTGAAGGAAAATATAAAACAAAATATAAGTAAAAAAAATTATCAAATTAAATATTGAAAAAAAAGAGAATAAAAATCAAAAAAAAAAAAACTTTTTGGGAAGAAGGAAATATAATTAATAGAAAAATAGATGGATTAGATTTTTATGGATATTTAGATATCATTATGAATATTGAGTCAACATATTACAATCTTTTAAACATTTTGGAATTAATTAATGTTATCAGTAGAAGGAAGAAAATGAAATACGAGAAAAAATTAATCTCAAGAAAAACTTTTTCAAAAAATTGCCAAAAATTTTTATTTTTAGGAAGCGAATAAGGTAGAAGAAGAGAAACGAAGAGAAAAAAAAACGAATGGAAACGAAAGAAAAGAGTAAATTAAGGATTATTGGCAAAAAAAAAAAAAAAGAGAAAAAATTCAGCATTTTAGCGATTTCAAAAAAGCAAAGTAACTATTTTGAGCAAAACTTTGTACATAAAGTTGCAATAGGACTGAAGTACTTTGTCAGACAAAGACGAAAAAAATTGTTTTTCAAAAATTTCAAAAAGCGAAAACCACAACTTAACACTGAAGAAAGATAATTGAGTAAAATGTGCTTCATTCATCCGCAAACATTTCAAGCAATAAACGACAACTGTCACATTTCAATGACCAATCACCAATTTCATTCCCATTTCATTTACTTGCTTCCATCATTTTTGAATAAAATTTTGATAGTACTTTTTTTAAAAAAAAGGATTTAGATGTTTCATGGGCTGTTTTTTTTTTTTATTTTCGAAAATATTACAAAATTTGAATAATGATTAAAGTTAATCATTTTACCGAATTTTTATTTAGAAATTGATTTACTGTTAAATATTATTATTTTACTATATCAAATAAACTTGAAAAAAACCACACAACAATTAATTATTTAAAAAAAATAATTTTAAATATTATTTCAATGCGCAAATAAATTTTTAATTATGCAATAATTTGTTATTTCAGAAAAAAAAAAAAAGGCGAAGTGAATTCGTATTCTACTTTGTTTGCTTCGCTAATAATTAACAATTATCTTGACGTCATCTTCATTTAATCACTTTTTCCAAAAAAAAAAAAAAAAAAGGAAAAAATAGTTGTTCGAGAAAAATGAGATGGGAAAGAAATTGTTTAAATGTTTTATGTATTGCTGAATCATTTTTGCGAAGAAAAAATTTTTTTCTTTCTTTTTTCTTTACATTTTTGACGATTAAATCATTATAAAATGTCATTTACAAATATATAATTTAGTATATTAGAGATGAAATAACGCATTCATTTCTCTTCTAACTCGCCAGATCACAAATAAATTCAATCGTCAAAAGAATATCAATTAAGACAATAAATAATTCATTTCATCGATTATCGGTAATCAATCTACTTATATATTGTAATAAACAATTGATAAATAACAATATATCATAAATTATGCATTTATTTATTATAATTTATCATGCATTCATTGGAAATAAGCAGCACAGATATGCAAAGCAATTAATTTTCTATAAGCGTAAATATTCTAATATTTGCATTTAATTTTGAATATTTTGAATTGCTTTTTGAAAAAACATTTATAAAATTTAATGCTAAAAATTAAAAGGAAATATTTCATTCTTGTCCTCAGACCCTTTCAAGAGATAAATTTTGTACTTTTATCATACAATTTCTCTCCCCCGATTTCTACACTACCGCCCATCTGTAATTATTCTTTTCTTTCATATTTTTCTTATTACATGATATGATAATGATAATTTCAACTATATATCAGCATAAAATAAAATCTTTTCTTCAACAAAAAAAATTCCAATTATTGGAACTCAAAAAGTTGAATTAAATAATGTTTTTGATCGAAAATAAAAAAAATAAGAAAAGAAATGATTGAAATGAAATAGTAAGTGATAAATGCAGTGTAACAAATGGAAATTACTATTAAATATATTGCAATTAACACTGATAAACATTGAATTTATTCCTGAAAAACAGATTTACAACTTTTCAATTTCATTTTCTCTCCATTGCTTTTTGTTTTTATATCAGATAATTTGATAAATTGTGTACTACATGACAGATAGATTGTGATTAATTATGGCATATAGAATTTGTTTTTATTTTTATTCTAAGAAACGAAAACGTCACCAATCACTTCCATTCATCAGTTAGCATTGAAAAAATCTTTGAGTAAAAGTTAATTTATTTGTAAATTGTGGAAATTTTAAATATTATTTTACTAAAGGTAATTTTTTGGAAAAAATAAATTACTTTGCAATTAATCATTCGTTGCCTTCCTCGCTGTCTGCTGAAAATGTTTGTGCACAGTAAATATTTTTTTTTTAATATATCGAAAGAACGAAGATGTTTTTGATTACTAAATTTCGTTCAATTAACATTTTTTTTTTTTGTTGTACGTTTAGGTATCATTTCTTTCTTTTTGTTTTTAAATTTAGTTTTTCTTTTTACAATGTTAAGCTTATGCCTAGAATAAAATTTTGGCCGGAAAAAGTTTGAATCTCAACAGGTTAATGACTTTTCGATATCTAAGATTTTCAATTATTATAGATAAGGTGCATGTTTAAGAACTTTTGGAGGTTTAAAATTTTGAACAAACGAACATTGGCATTTCTATTTATATAGATTAGCTGGAGCCGAACATGCGAAACGTGGCCAGCCCACATAGACGAGCTAGATCGGCTACGCGGAGCGCGGCTGGGTTCAGCTAGTGTTTTAATAATAACGAAATTATTCGCAAGAAGATAAAAACGAACAGAAAGAACCTATCATAACAAATAATATAAGCGATATGAGGGATGTTGGTATCGAAAAAATTTTTAACCCATCATTTAAAAATCAGGGTAGGAAGTCTTATTGAGTTGGGAAAGTGTCAAGCGATACTGCAAGCTTTGCCTGAAAACTCTGCAAACTGTCGCATGGCAGATAAATTAAAGTTTAATTTTGATTTCAGATTATTAAAAATAACGTAAATGATTAAAGTTGAATGATTTAATTAAATTTCAATTTATTAATATTGCACATCAAAAAATAACTTATTCTATAACTAATTGAAAATTAATTGCTAGAACGTTTTAATACATATTATAAATAACAACTTGTTTTTCAACAAATCTTTTTTTTTTTTTTTTTTTATTGTTGGATACACAATTAAAAAACCGATTGCGATTAAAATAAAAAATGATTGATTCGAATGACACCATCACCTGTCATGAGATGATAAATTTGAAAATTGGAAATGCTTTATATTTTGAATATGTAATTCACAATGCATTTGGAAATATATTTTGAAAAAAAAAAACACAATTTTAATTCGTACTCAACACCTAATTCTTCAATAAATTTGATTAAAATAGAAAATTGAAGGGAACTGAATCCAATAACCTTGTCCTTTTTTAAAAATCGGAAACTTTGTTCATCAGTTCTTCTATTTTCTTCATCTTTTTTACTTAATAAAAGATTGCATATAATCCAGAATTATCTTAAAAAGGTCAACGTGGAATTCCGACAAATGATCGCCGAGTTTTGTGCATAATAATTTCTGAATTATTTTCCGAACTGAAGTATTGTCTTTGTGAAACGAAATGAACAGGAAGAATGATGCACATACAAGCAAATATGATTCTGTTTGCAAGACGAGAATTGGGATTAAGACAAGGTTTACCTGTAATCGAAATTTTTGCACGAAAATTTCAATCTGTTGCGTCAAATTGATATGAAGTTGCAAGATCATTCTGCGAATTAGAAGAAAAAAAAATGAATCGCTCAGTTTTATAATATTTCTATATTTTGGCGATTTTAAATATTGCTAAATAAAGCACCTAGAAGTATTATGATATTAAGCAGACAATTTTTTTTTTTTTTCTTCATACAGAAGTTAACTTCAAGACAAAATATTTTTTTCTGAAATTGTAAAATGAATATTGTAAACTACTTTAAACTTTCAAAATATAAAAAAAGACAAAAAAAAAAAAAGCAGTCGTCAATCTTGTTATTAAAATTGTCAGTGTCAGAAATCGGACAAAAAGAGTTGATTTTTTCTTTTCTTTTTAAAATTTTATTTTACGGAGAAGTTTACCATTGATTTTTGACTTTTTCTTACATTAACTTTACTAAATAGATGTAAACTTATAATCTAAGTCATTTAAATTGATTAAATTATGATGGATATTTCTATATCCCAATCCTTGTGATAAAATAAGTGCTTTCGAGAATATGTTGAATATTTCTTAACAGTTGAATGATCGCTTCGTTCAATAATCATTATCAATAATTGCAATTGTTAACAATTATGAAAATTCGCTTACCATTCGTACGAAATGTAATTGTACACACGATTCAGTTGAACTGTTAGTAATTCGAAACAGTTAAAAATATGATTAATATGATGTCAGACAGCAAATGTAGTAGTAATATTTATAGATCATTCGAATTCCTTGGATGCCTATAAATTAATTTATCCAATAAAAGCTAAATTAAGCGAAACATAATTGTAACCTAGTTTTTTCTCCTTTTTTTGATGTTCATTTATGAATATATCGCTCATTTTTCATTGCATTCACAATTGCTTCTTCACTATATTCAAAATCATTTTATTGATGGCATAAAAATTTATCAAATCAACATTAAAATATCGTATGATATATTGTAGTAAAATATGGCTGCATTAGAATAATTGATATCAAACAAAATATGTCATAATAAATCAGAATAAATCATATCAAACTATTTATACTTATAGTAAATTAGGAATTGACGCCATATGGTAGGTAAAATACCTCATTAATTTATTTTCACCTGAGTTTTCCCACATTTTTCAATCAACCCGTCATTTATTCATTTTACGTACTAGTTAATTGTCAACTCAATTACTAACTATGCGTCTAAATTAATGAGAAGCGAATAATATTTAATAGAAAGAGAAGGTTGGGAAAACAAATATCTTAATATAAAGAAATGAATAATTTTAATATATTTCTTGAATAATACGACATTGTTGCTTTCTAAAAATGCAAATAAAATAAAATTTAAAAAAAAAAAGACGAAAAAAACTAGCAAATTTCAATTTGTGTCATTTTTATGTTTTTGTTTCTCAAAAAAATTACCACTTAGCATCAGTTAAAATCAATCCAATGATATTTGAGAGGAAAAAGAAAAAAAAAGAAAAGATGAGAAAGAAAGTGAAATTTCCTTTTATTTTTTTAAAATTCAATTCATTTAAACAAGTTTTGTTTTCAATCAAGTTTGAGAATCTAAGAATTATTAAAAGATTTAATTTTTAAAAGTAAAGTCTTATTGCATATAGCTTCAAAAATCAATGCTAATTTTGAAATAAAATTTCTCAATTTGCTCTTGCGAATTCATATGTATCCCTGAAAATCTGAAAATGTTACCAAGGTAACATATGATTATCAGATAAAATCAGAAAAAAACGATTAATTATGGAATAACAGCATTTTTTCGCAAAAATGAGTATAATGTTATTAAAATTTATTGCAGTAATATATTACTCAAAAATTTAAATATCTGTCTACTTATATTTCTAATGCAATTATATTAATATCATACTATCAAACTGTTCAATTATTATCTGAAAAGATTGAATGCTTAATAAAAAATAATTTTGTATAATTAATTTAGTGGAACGAAATCTAAATTCCGATTTATAAATTACGATACATTTATGTCACTCTTGTCTATTTTTTACATTATGCTGTCTTTTCCATCTTTCCTTTAATTTTTAAAATACGATGAAGCATCGAAAAATTCGCATTAGAAAAATTTGGAAAAGAAAAAAAAGAAAATGAAATGATTAGTTAAATATGATCTTATATTAAGTATACCAATTCCTTTTTTTTTTATTCGATTAATTTAATCCATAAGGCGTCGCTTAAATGTAAAAATAGAGGTAAAAATGCGAACTGATAATATTTACATTTGTATGAAATTATGGTGGCTAATAGAAATATATCAATGAATAAATGCATATTAATATTTACGTGCAGCTGAATAAAATCGCATTGAATTTCAGATGGAAGCAAAAGTTGAAAAAAAAAAAAAAAAGGAAAAAAACTTAATTTACAAATTGAGCTTATTGCTTTTCAACAAAAATTTGCGAAAGAAATCGATTCATATCATTCGAGAATGCAAGATGTATTCTCGAATGACGTGCATTCTTGTTGGATATTGCATACGGGAACATATGCTATAACTTCATTAGTCATTTTCTTTTCACGAAAGAAAAATAAAAAAAAAAAAAAAAATGAAAAGAAAAATAAAATGGCTAATTTTTTTATTCGAGAATTAATTTATAAAATATATTTTATTTTATGAAATTTTTTATAAAAAAAACTAAAATTTATAAAATATAAATTAAAGGCATTCTATTGAAGAAAATCTTGTCACACTGTTTTCTTATAATTCTTCATTGTCGTCTTTTTTTGTTTTAAATAAACTATTGCAGCATGAGCTATTCGGATGAAACTATAATTGCTTGGTATCAAAATATTGCGGGATTTGTTTTGGGAGAATTTACAAGCATATAATTAGATATATCAATTTTGTGTAATAACAAATTATGGCAAGCCGGTCATAAGTAATATTCATGATTTTTCGAATAGCTAATAGTTAAAATTCATATCGGGATAGGATCGCTGGCTCATGAAAATTATTAAGTTTTTGGTGAATGAAATAAAAGATAATTAAGCGTCATTAATGTTGACGTGTTTTAATATTGCTCAAAAATTATGAAATTCATGAAATCTATCACCAGTCTTAAATCAAAATTTAAAACAAAATTTTTTTTAAACTAACCACCTTGCAATCACTGAGAAATCTATTTAACGCGTTGTCACAAAAACATATTTCCCTTTCATTATATATCCGTCAGTTAATTCAAATTATAAAATCTTCCCAAGTTATCGACGTATTCCCAGGCTTCTTGCATAAATATTATATGAAAATACATAGAAAAAAAGAGATATTTGCAGAAAAAAAAAAAAAAAAAACACACGAAAAATCTAAAAACTGTCGAGCCGACACCGCAATAGTACCAGGAAATGATTAATGAAAAATGGTTATCAAAAAAAGAAAAAAAAAATTGCCCATGATTAAAACTGAAATAGTTGTCATCCAAAAACTAAAACTCGTAAATATCTAAAGTGAGCCATTCGTAAGCAAACTCAAACATCGCAATTTCCGAAATTGAATCGTAAGATACACTCATATTTGAAACTTGCTCGGATTAATTTCAAGCCCTATTCGGATTATAAACACTCCACTCATCAGTCTTCTTGAATTCATTTGTTTATTTCATCTTCACATTATACGAATTAATAAACAATGCATAATGCCTGGATCTTTTTTTGGTTAAAGTCATTATCGTCTTTCATGAAAAACACTCACACATAATCATAAACAAACAAAAAGAAGAAAATCAGTGATTCCTTTGTTTTAAATTTGACATTGCACAATTGCTGTAATTGATTGTGAAATCATTTTTTTTTTTTTTTTTTTTGTCTATCAAGTTAATGAGCTTTAAAAAAGCTCTCTTTCATCATCATGCTAACCACAAACACAATCTCATGCGCGACAAAGGCGCATGCTCCTGAAACAACAAAGGATCTTTCTTGTGTCCCCAAAATGATATTAAGATCCTCCATCCACGATGAAAAAGAGGATCTTGAATATAAAAATCATTTCAAATAATGGATAGCCATGAGCTCGGTCGGTTGGTCCAATTCGTGGTATATCAATTTTCTTTATTGCGTAACCCTATCTCTCCTTCTTTCGTATCATAATTTCTTCATGAAAGTTACTCCTTTGATATTATCGAAAATGTACTGCTGATAAAATTGCTGCGTTCGTTAATTAACAATTTAATCATAAGAAAGATTTAATAACCCAAGTTTGAGGTTCATTCTCAAGTGAGTGAACAAAAAAATTGACGAAATTGTGAGAATTGAAGAACAGAATTCAACCTATTATATTGTCACGATCAGAAAGAAAAAGCAACAATTGATTTAATGATGTGGAATTTATGAAATTATGCAAAAAAATTAAAAAATAAAAGCTGTGAAAAGGAAACAATTGCAAGTTCAAAGGTTAAAAAGAAGACAATGTTTTTTTATACCGCACAGTTCTTGGATGTAACAGATTGATGCCAATCCTGATTTTCAAGCACAAATGAACATGAATCGCCTTCTATCTCCACACAGTCTAATATAGTTTCATGTAAAAAAGGGAGAAAAAAAAGATTTTATTTGTTCATTGTTGAGGTTTTCCTATTATTTCGAAATCAATGATTTTCGAGTGCAAGTTAAGTCAAAGTTAAGCAAGTTAGTAATGTGCTTTTCAGTAAAAATCATTTGTCCCCGGTGATCATTCACTTGTAAATGGCGCTATTACTGCTTCATTTTCAATCAATCGTGTATCGATCTCTAAAATGAAGCATAAATTAGTTTTTTCAATAATTTAAAAATTCTGATTTTTTCAGATCAGCAACTTGAAACAAAAATACCGGACACATTAAAAAAAGAATCGATTTCCATAAAAAAAATCAAAAGGATGACATCGCAATATATGCAAACAGTTAAACACTTAATTCTAATAAAAAATAGCCTGAAAACTATTTTGATATTACCGCACCAATTAATAGATTCCCTGCCAAATGGTGAAACTCACCTGATAATTCGATTCCTTCCAACATTGCTGCAATGAATACTGCAACAGTTTAAGTATACGATACGACGTAGTTAATGATAATTAACTTGTGTCATTAAATAACTATCAAAACTGGTCACTGGTAGCAAATCTAAAATAATTTGCGCGCCAATAATTCAATTTCTTAGTGTAATATAAAAATTTACTAATAATTCGAAAACGAAAAAATCATTTCTAAAAATATGCAAACGCATAAAATATATCACGAATTGTAAAATATATTGACCTATAACTTCTATTAACAGATTAGATTAATGAATCCATAAATTAAATTAAATTAAATGTTTGCTATTATGAGCTTCTCAGATGCAACTATCTGACATATTGTGACAAATTTTCGGGCAAATTTTTGCAAACTGCCAGCAGACATATATGCATGATTGGTAAATATTAACCGTATCTATCAAAAATTACAATATTTCTGAACGAAATTTTCATAATATATTGTAGTTATAAATATTTGTTAATATGCAAATTACTATCCATCTTACGTAATATATAAATAATTCTTATTTTATTGAATTCATATTGTTTACAACTGCCAACTTAATAAATAGCCTTGCAATTAATTTTCCTTCTATCTGTTCAATCATTTCTTTCATAGGTTATGTGTGATTATAAAAAAAAAAAAATGAATTTTTTCCTTCATCAATTAAAACAAAAAACAATTTTACGTTTCGGAGAATAATAACGGAAAGATTCGAAGAATATAATAAAATTTGTTAAATTTTTAAAATTGAAAAAGGGCAAAAAACAAAGAATAAATTATATTTGTAGAAAAATATTTTCTATTGGGAAAGAAAAAAAAAACGAACAGGTTTTCAAAACTTTCAGGTCATCATATTGAGCAAGAATGCATAAAAAGCTTAAACTTCGAGTAAAATTTTTTTTAATTTAAAAAAGAATTTTTTTTTAATTTCAAATTTTTTGCAGTCCAATCAATTTAAATGGTAATCAAGAAATTTTAAGAATTGATTCAGATCGAAATGTTTAATTAAAATCCTTTTTTTTCCAATTATTTTTCGAGAAAAAAAAAAAACAAAAATTTATGATTTCCTAATTTACTGCAATTTTAATTTGTACACTTGTAAAAAATTGATTTTTTTATCATTCAACTGGCGTCAACTGGAAAAATTATTTCATGTCACTTTAATTATTAAAAATATGCTGAACTATTTTTAATTATAAAATATCGATTTTTATCATTTCTTCAATTTCCTCATTTCTTAATATATCCACTTTCCGTTTTCTATTCATAAAATATTAATATTATTTTATCATATCGGTAACTCACCTTATCTCAATAGTTTCCGAAAATGGAACACAAAAAAGTGCTGCTTCATTAATATTATAGCACACAGTTTTGAAATTAATAAGAGCGATTATCGATTTTTTAAATTAAAAAAAATATTTTAAAGATTTATTGAAATCTTTTTTTCTCACCCTTACCACTTTCTTTCTTTTTTTTTTTCTTTTAAAGGGTTTAACGCGTCACAAGCTGACGAAGGAAGAAGAGAGCGATTTAGTTACATGCGAAGAAGAGGGTATATTAATTTAAATTATATTAATTTAAATTTATTCTTTCATTATTATTTGTAAATTTATTTCAATTCTGTAACAATTATTTCACTTTCTAACATAACAAATGAAAGAGAAAATGAAAAAAAATTTAAATATTCTATGAAAAAAACATTTCCGATAATTTTAATTCATCGTTTAATTCTTCCAATTCTTATGCGATTATGCAAATATGTACAAATCCCATATAGGTATTTCAAATAGTAAATATCTATCATATCTTAAAATTATATCCAACTTTTTTTTTTTTTTTTTTTTTTTTTTAAATTTAAATTATGCCGAATACATTTATTCTTATAGCAATTTTTTTCGCCGGATTAAATATATAAAGCAAAAAATAAGTTTTTTATTTTTTTGGCTACTTTAAAGTTTAAAAAAAATTTTTTTTTGCCAGTTTTTTATCAATTCTGCTCAAAAATCATAAACCATAAAATGTTCTATCAAAAAATAATGATAGAAAGTTGAAATAATAATGACAATAAATGATGATAATGATATTAATAATAACAGATAATACTAATGATAATAAAAACCGAAAATATTGATAGAAAAAATGTTAAAATTTAAATAATTTATAGCAGGAAAATATCGAAAGACTCATTTACCGTAAGTATTTAACAGTAATAATAATCGCTGTTTCAACAATAAGTATTCATAAAATATTTTCATTTTTTTATCT
This sequence comes from Onchocerca volvulus, assembly GCA_000499405.2. Classification (NCBI taxonomy): domain Eukaryota; kingdom Metazoa; phylum Nematoda; class Chromadorea; order Rhabditida; family Onchocercidae; genus Onchocerca; species Onchocerca volvulus. Next base: position 851,342 of record HG738141.1, on the reverse strand, counting down.
CACTTTTTTTTTTAAATTTAATTTTGCAATAAATCGTTTTTTTTTTCATTAAAAAAATTTTATATTAAATTTAATAAAATTAATATCGAAAAATTCTTTTTTCTTCCATAATTTGTTCCGAAAAATTAAAAAATTAATGAATAAAATTTTTCAGAGGTCGAAAAAAAAAAAGTGTAAGTTCTACAATGTTTCCATCATTTTTCAAGTAGAAATATTCATTAGTATAGAAAATGACTAATTAATTATAATATTATTATCGATTACTTGTAATATTATACTTATATTGTCATTATCGATTAATTAGTTATCTAATAACAATGTTTAGTATTGTAATTAATAATTTATGAATATGTGCAAATTATTTGAAAATATTTTAATATGATATTTAAATTTCAGTTAACAAAAGAAAGGCTTGGTAGATTACAAACGACAAAAGAAGAAACTAAAAAAGGAAAAACATATATTAAGGATGAAATGATGAAGGAGAAAGATATTGATATCGATTCAGGTGATAATTCGAATGATACTTTCTGTCTTTTATGCAATTTGTTTCAATTAATTCGGAAAATTTTAATTCTGCTAAAGTCTGAATTTAATTGATAGATAGTATCAATATATTGCACTATCGAAGTTCAAATACTGGGCTTGTAAGAATTGAATTTAATTTTTATTTTAATTTTTGGTTCTTTTTTATCCTCTAAATTTTAAGTTGAAGACAAGATAAGGATTTGTTACCTGTAATAATTGACGGTAAAGATGACATTTTTAAGGAGTGAAAGATATTCAAGTTATTACGGAAAAAAGTGGAGATAATGCTATTGAATGGATCAAATCCACTTGTCGTAAAGGCTTGCGACCAATATTGAAGGATTTTGCGTCTGTCAGAAAATTTATACCACCTAAAATAACAACAATTATGTTTGATCGATATCCTGCTAAAAATCGGTGAATTGCAGATTCATTCATAATTATGATTATCTCTTTCTTTTAATTATTTAAATAATTTTGCGAAATAAAAATGATCACTTCTATCGTTCTCTTAAAATAATTAAAATAATCAACAAAAATTCAATCATAGCTTTTAATACTAGTATTTAATGAAATAAATAGCATTAAAACAATACAGATGCTTTAGACATAATTCTTTATAAAAGTTGTGATTTTTATTTTATTATATTACAATTATATATATTAAATTCATTGTAATATAATATATATTGTTAAAAAATAAATAATTGAATAATAGATCCAAAATTGATTTCAATTAATTTGAAATGAAAAATTTTTTGATTTTGATATTTTATCAAAAAATAATATCGATTTTTACGCTTATTTAAGGTATACCGATGTAATGTGTCTCGATAAAACACGGGTAATCTTGAAAGATCGGCCAAGGAATAATAATTACATTCATGCTAATTGGGTTCAACTATCAAATAATAAGCGATATATTTGTACACAAGGTCCACTCGAAGAAACAATTGAAGATTTTTGGTGGATGATTTTTAAGGTCCTAATAAATCGATCCATTTTAATCTTTTTTTCGAGATTTTCATTTTAAATGAATCAATTTTTTGATGAGTGAATGAATATTTAAAACTTGGAAATATCTGAGTGACACATATGACTATAGTTGTGCAATGATTCGTGCAAATTGATCAATGTTAATTTTTAGATTATTTTACAACTGATAATGAATTATCTAAATTATATAAATTTCTTTGGTACATTTAATAAAATACCTCTTTCTTAATAACTTTACAAATTATTGCATTAACATTGTAAACTATTCGCTTGTTTATTTATCATTTATATAATTTTTTTCTTTTTTTTGCAAATTTATGAGCTATTTATATCAAAAAAAAAATAATAAAATGCTTGCAGATAATTTCGCATAGAAATATTTTTCATTATTTCATTCATTTTTGTTTTTTTTGGTTTTTCTTTCATTTCTTTCAATTTTTTTTTTTTTTCAGGAAGAAGTACAAGCGATCGTTATGTTATGTGATTTTATTGAAGATGGTGAATCAAAATGCGCCGAATATTATCCGTTAACAACTGGTGAAAAAATTCAATTTGGTGGAATAACGGTGAAAAATGAACGTGATGAAGAACATTTAGAAGAGATTACCTGCCAAAAGATGAGCATACGATTAGAGTATGATTGAGATAATTTTTTTACTAATGATATAACCTTTGAACTTTATTTCGATGATATATTATGAAAATACATGAATATCTTTTGAAATTATTATAAAATTATCCTCAACATTAATTAGAATTTATTTATGACTAATTTTTTCGAGCTTAATTATATTTCTCAAAAATTATATTCTATTGTTCAATTTTATGAATTTATGATTACTTCAGTCAATTACTAACCTTTAACAAAATAATCATAGAGAAGATATTACAGAGCTGATAAGCACCAGGTATATCACTACAGATGGTCAAGTTGGCCGGATCGTTCATCACCACGTTCTGGTGCACCATTAATTGCGCTAATGATGAGATTAAAAACAATGCAAGAAAAAGGACCGATTGCCGTACATTGTTCGGCAGGTATCGGTCGAACCGGGACTTTTTGCGCCGTTGATTATGCGATAGATCGACTTAATGAAGAAGGCACCCTTTCTTTACCTGATGTTAGCTTCTTTTTTTTAATTATACGATTCCTTCAAAAATAGAAACGTGGCAAATACTCAAAAAAGAACAAAAAAAAACTTAATTTTTTCGAGAAATTTGAAATCATTTAATGGAAATAATATAAAGTATTTTATACTAATTATTTAATAAATATGAATACTTTTATTGATTTATCAAATTAGATAAAAGAATTAATGGTTATATTATATATATGATCAAATAATGTAAAATATAATATCAACAAAAACTGAAATAAATTGGGAAAATAATAAAACTATCTCATAGCATTAATTGGAATGATTCAGTTTATTGGAATCATAGATAGTTTACCTAATTAGTTAATTAAACGAACAGACAATTTTAAATCGGTCAATTTTAATGAAAAGTGATGAAGAAATGTAAATATAATCTAAATTAGTTAGAATTTTATCCAAATCAGAAAACTATAATGTAATCAGATAAATTATTGGTGATATGATACTTAAGTTATTTATATATCTAATTATTTGATTTGGAAAAATTGTTAGTTAAAAAAGAATTTTTTTTTTCGATTATTTCTTGAATTTATCATAAAGATTTGAATATTGCTGATATTCATCAAATTTAATTTGATGAATAATAACAGTAGTAATATTAATTAATGATAATAATAATAATAAATAATAATAAGAATAGTTCATATAGATTATTAAAGAACTTCGTCATCAACGGTTACATTCGGTACAATCAGTATTGCAATATTTATATGTGCATATTTGTATTATCGAATATTTGCAAATAACTAAATCAATGCCGCAAGATATATTTATTCGACGATTTCGGCGTGATTATGAAAAATATTTGAAAAAATTTAATGATCGTTTAGCAAAAGATAAGTAGTATTCGAGTAATTAAACAATGATTAAGTGTTGTCAAATAATACATCGTTATATCATTATTACATATTATGAATGCAAAATTATTCACATCGATATATACATTGAAAATTGCTCTTTTTTTTTTAATAAATTTGAATTATATTGAAAATTGGAATTTGTTAATAACAATACCAGAAAAATGTGAAAATTATTGAGAGTTCTTTCTTGTTGTGTTGTTCTCGAAACTTCAAACTTGGGTAATTAAACCTTTATTACGTAAACTGATGATACAACCCGTACGAAACAATTACAACATCAACTGATCAATACCATTCTAGTGACATCAAAAGGACAATTTTCGTGATACCATAATCCAACCGACTCCAGAAGTATATCCTTCGAAAATGAACCCATAGTCGGGACCCTCTTCTTATTTATAGAGGAAGGATCCCGTTAGAATTTGATCCACAATAAGGCGCCATTTTTAGCGCATGAGAGTGCGTCTTTTTTGGCGCGCGACCTTAATTATGTTCTTATATTCCTCGCGATTTCAGCGACACTCCCGAGGCGAGCGATCTTCTTGACCTTGTTCTCTGCCGGGGATCTCCAAAGTATAGAGATGTCCCACTGCTCTCAATAGCTCGTTTCCATTAGCTGTTCTTACAACTGCTGATCGGCAAATACCATTCTTACCTCTGATGAGTCTATGGACTCTTCCCATTTTCCAAGTATTCCTAGGACAATCTCCTTTCAATAATACCAGCTCATCTAATTCTGGTTCTGGTCGAATTCGGCTGCGAGGTCCTCGGTGTTTACGTTGAGCTCGTTTCCTTAACTCTTCTAAATATTCTCTTCGTCATATTTTCCATATGTGACCCATCTCTTGCATGTAGTCGCATATTGATGTGTCAATTCCTTTGTTTGCAGATTTTCAATACTGCCTGTTGCATTATCTCTATTGTAGTTCTTCCCTTCTATTAACTGTTTTCCACGAGCTGAGCTTGGATGTAAGAAATCCTCAGGTCTTAACACCAGGCCTATCTCCTCGACATCTACCAAAGGACTTTCATTGATTATTGCTTCAAGTTCCGTGACCAGAGTTGTTAACTCCGCATTGTTAAGACACTTTGGGCCTATAGCTCTTCTTAAGGACCTTTTAACTACTTCAACCATTCTTTCATAAATGCCGCCCTGCAAAAGAGCGCCTGGAGTAATGAATTCCCATTCCAACGTTTCGCCTCCAATTCCGTTTAATTCTATAAGTACCTTAGAAGCTGCTATAAGATTCTTGGCATTGTCGGAAATTATGTGTTTCGGTTGTTTTTTTCGGCTTATAAATCTTCTGAATGCTTGTACGCATTAGTTGCGTAGACATCATTTCCATTACTTCAACGCGCACTGCTCTAGTTGCCAAACATGTAAACAAAGCTACCCATCGTTTGGTTTTGGCATAATCTCGCTTGCCTTTTCTTGGCATGGAAGAGGGCTGGGGTTCGATTCCCCATATCTCCACCATGTCGCTGAAATCGCAAGGAGTACCAGAGAAGAAGTGATTTCTTTGTTTTCCAAATGTATCTCTGGTTTGTTTGTGTGGATATATTTCTTTGTTTATAGGTCAAATGACTTTGTACTTTATTCTTTTATTGTAGTCAAGATTACGCGCCAAAAAAAGACGTGCTCTCAGGCGCTAAAAATGGCGCCTTATTGTGACCAAATTCTAGCGGGATCCTCCCTCTATAAATAAGAAGAGGGTCCTGACTATAGATTCATTGTCAATGGATGTGCTACCGCGAGGTCAATTGGTTGTATTGATGCTGTATTTGTAGTGTATTGTGTTATCATATTTTATAATAAAGGTTTAATTACCCAAGTTTGAGGTTTCGAGAACAACACAACAAGAAAAAAACTCTCAATAATTTACACGGTTAAGAAGATCGAGAACAGAATCCAAGAACCCACAATTATTGTCACGGTCATAGAAGATCTGCGACAATTTTGGTCCAGCCAACCAAATTCAAAACAAGCGACCTAAGGATATCTTAAGAAAGGAACGAACGACGAAGAAGTAAGGCCTTATTCAGATCAACTCAAAACAAAACTTGAAAGTGAGGTGACCAAGAGAAAAGAAAAGACAAGCGAGATCCTTAGATCGCTGGTTCGAATCCGGCTGGCTGGACCAAAATTGTCGCAGATCTTCTATGACCGTGACAATAATTGTGGGTTCTTGGATTCGATTCTCGATCTTCTTAAACGTGAAAATTACTGAGAGTTCTTTCTTGTTGTGTTGTTCTCGAAACCTCAAACTTGGGTAATTAAACCTTTATTACGTAAACTGATGATACAACCCGTACGAAACGATTACAATATCAGTTGATCAATACAATTCTAGTAACATCAAAAGGACAATTTTCATAATGATATCATAATCCAACCGACTCCAGAAGTATATGCTTCGAAAATGAACCCATAGTCGAGACCCTCTTCTTATTTATAGAGGAAGGATCTCGCTAGAAATCCACAATAAAGCGCCGTTTTTAGCGCATGAGACCGCGTCTTTTTTGGCGCGCGACCTTAATTATTTTCTTGTATTCCTCGCGATTTCAGCGACAATAATAAAGCAAGTGAAAAATATCTATTAAAAGTGGAAATTAATTAAAGCTAGCTTTCGATTTTAAGTTTCAACAGAAGATTAATACAAATATCAGAAAAAAAACTATGAAATATTAAAAAAGATTAAGAATAATCAATAAATTTCATTATAGGTGATAAGTGGTGTATTTAAATTATATCATTTATTATATTTATTAATTATATGTAGAATATATTTGAACGATGTATTATTTTTAGATTGTTTCGTATTTTAAATTCAATTAATTAATTATTTTTGTAGAATATTGAATTATATTTGACCAATTATATCTAAACGAAGTAATCACTTGTTGTAATAATAATTTCCTTGCTACGTTTAAAACAAATAAAATATGACGAAAGAAATGTGTAACATAAATTTAGGAATAACAAAGCGTAATTGCAATATCTCAAAGTTTGATAATATTTGAAATTAAGGACATGAAATTATTTAATAAACTATCAAAATAATATTAATGCAAAAGTTTCGTAATAATGATAAATTTGAATTGAATGAAGGAAATATGCTCAACATATTTGAAAAAAGTTTTATAAATTTAATTAAAATATTATGGAAATTAAATTACAAAATTTCACTAATCATAATATTGCTATTATCACTTTGTCATCTTTAATTCAAATAATATGCAAAAATTTATTTTTAAATCTATTTTATTATATTATTATGGTATACGTAACTTAATTTATTTTTTATTTTTATTTACATAGTTAACTTCATCACAAAATAAATCCAGAATTAAGCTATGAAACTCTTTAACTAGCAATTTGAAATATATTTCAAAATTTGAAATTAGATAATTTATATTTGAAACATGCATAAATAATTATTAATAATGTACTTAATTACACAAATTCGAATTCATACCGTACTTTTTATTAAGACTAATTTATAATGCCAAATGTTTTGAATACAAACAACTAATTGAATAACTAGTTTTCTGTTTCCAATTAAGTGATATTCATTATAAGCATCTTTTATACGATATCATCTGTACAATTATTTATGATGAGCATATTTCTGATGATAATGGTACCAGGTTTACTTTAAAAAAACATCTGCATTTGAGATTGAAGGTTATCTGGCATGTAGAAAAAAGGATACTCTTACTTTTTGCCAAGTTGAAACGATTGATAAATTTTTTATCCCACTAACTGGTGACCTCTTGCTAGAAAGGTCATCAGTTATGCCAAGTTGATACGATTGATAAATTTATCCCACTAATTGATGACCTCTTGCTAGAAAGGTCATCAGTTAGTGGGGGTAAATTATATTTTATGAAAATGCCAGTCGAAATCACTAAACAGTCTTCGCCCAAAAACCAACTTTTATAAAAAGTTTGAAATTGAAGCATTAATCATCGCATTAACCACGATTGACGCATATATAAACCAATTATCTCTCAGAGCAATCAAGCAGTGATTTATCAATCTTGATTGCATTTAAAAAGGATTTAATCAATAATTTTTCATTCATTAAATTCGCAGCTGATCGTAATCAAGCTCAACTTTACTCAATGTTTTAATTAATTTCCAAAAATGATTCATTTCTCGTTAATGAGTCTGACATCATATTAATTCCGGTGATTTTCCATCGATTTTTCATTTTTGATCCGGAACTTATCAATTACACTATTGATAGGTTGGACTGAATTTGGTACTAACATTGGTTACTCAAAACCAGACTCTTTTTTTCTGAGTAAAAAAGTCCAAAAATTTATCAATTGTCTTAAATACATTGATGTTTTTTAATGTGTAGTTTTGATTCTGGGATCAATTTCAATGTTTTTTGTTCGCAAAAATCATGTTCATCCTATTATTTTTATACCTGAAAAATGTCTGATCAATTTTATGATTGATTAAATTCCTCTTATTACTGCTAGACATGATATGATAATGTTGGTAATGATCATTTTTTGTGTGATGTATTTTTTTGTGTTCAACTGATTTTGTAATGAATCAAAAATCACCAAAATTTGATGGATTGACACAAATGTTTTCTCGACATACAATTCCTATCTAATGTTCGACACATTTTACTCGAAAGTATTTAAACACTAATTTCTTTCTTCAAAAATAACATGCAAAATATTTTGATAGTTTAAACAATAATAATGCCAGCAGTTATACTAATGTGAAGGCAAAAAAAAAACGAAAAAAAGTAATTTTAAATACTGCAATTACTAATTATCTAAAGCAACAGAAAAGTATTTTGTTTAACATTCAAAAATGTAATTTTTCATTGCATTTATTGGAATCATATCAAATAAAAGATTGGAAAGCGAAATTGATTCATCGGGAATTTTTATATTATTTGAAAATTTTATCAACTGTTTCAAAGCATTTCCTATCGTCATAGTTCACCAATTGCTTCATCAACTTTTTTTTTTTTCTTCAAATTACGTAAAAATACTTACCTTGAAGTGAAGGTTTTTAAATATTAATTTCTAATTTACATTACTTACAACATCACTTGCCATCTTAGAATCGAATAAATCCTAAAACTAAATCCGTAATTCGTACGAATATTGATATAAGTTTTTTGATTTTTTTTTTTCACGCTTTTTATGAGATTCCAGCAGATGCTAATTCTAGTATTCAACGATTTTAAAATAGCGGATTTGAATCATCGTATGCTTTGAATATGTCTACCTTGTTTTCGAAGTCGATTTTTCAGCCACTTTTGAGTGGATCCCGGAAAAAAGTTTTCCTACAAAATAGCAGTTCAATTAAATATATGGTTAATTTATTCATTGCTGTTAAATAATACTTTTTTTTTTTTTTTTTTTTGAATATTTCAATAGATCATGTTGTAATATTTTTCTCACTTGTATGTAATCATACACAAAAATTTATTTTTTCACCAATGACTAAATAATCATTATTTCGATCTTTTTTTATATAATATTATTTCATGTATTATTATTATTCAAGAAATTGTACATGTTTAAGACGGGATTAAAATGTGTATATTAGAAACCAATTATCATTATCTAATAATTTATTAATTATAATATAATTATCATGTAATAATTTTTCAATTATTACTAATGTTCTTTTTATTTAGCTTATGTAAATTATCTTGTTAAATTTATCATTTGTATTTCAAACAAAACTAAATCAAATATTGTTAAATCCATATTTCACACCTTTTCGTATCGAACATTAAACTATATTATTAATATATGATTATTTGAAATTTAACAAAATAATTATTATTTAAGGAAATAAAAGTAAAAATAAACAAGAAATGCATGTAATTGTGGCACAAATTTAATTATGATACAACCTTTTTTGATCAGGAATTATTATTATCACTCATATTATAGAATCATAATTTATTTGAAAGTTAAATTTTTCAATTAAAAAAAAAAAAAAATAGAAAAAACAATAAATATTGAAATGTTAATATTATATAATATTGTCGCAAAAATTAAAATATTTTATTGAACTACGGAAATGACGAAATAATCAAAAATCTTTGCATTATAGAAATATTTTGGTTTAAACAAATTTCTGACCTTTGCTTTGTAATTAACATATTATAAACAATGCTGTTGCTATGGTAACATGGAGTAAACAATTCCTTTTACATTAACATATTATAAATTAATATGCTAAAACATTATAAATTATTTCTTTTTTCGTTAAAAGTTAATAAATGAATGAATGAATCTCTTTAAATTATGTTGAAAATTATACTAAAATTTATAATATTTTTAGTTAGTTAAGTTTTATCTTCTAAAATTTACATGTGGTAAACAAATTTACTGTTTGAAGAGATTCCTTCTTCGTTTATTATGGTTTTTTTTTCTTTTTGTTTCTTATGAGTTTATTTTTTTGTTAAGTTGTGATTTTTTAGTTCAATTTCCTGTTTATTTTTTTCATGTTTGATTCGATATTCGATGAGAAATGCTTACCAAACTTCATCAAATTCCATCAATTTCAACTATCAATAAACTGCAAAAAAACTTTCCCACCATTAAAAAGAATTTCAAAAAAAAAAGTTCAAGTTCAAATTATCGGTCGGTTGCATTATTCACATTCATCAACTCACCGTGTACCGTAATTGCGACAAATAAAAATCGTCATCGCAAAAAAAGATTTCATTACACAACAAAATCATTTGTACCAAATTTCAATCTCCAACAAAAAACTTTTCACGACAAATAAGAGGACTGTTTTAATGAATTCAATTTATATTTTACATAAAAATTATGCTACTGTCTAAGATCTCCTATTATCAGAATTCTGACAACTTTTGAATTTATACATTTAATGCATATAATCTATATATTTGATAATTTAAATTGTTAAAAATCATGGAAAATAATTTTAAAAAAAATTTTTAAGCATTTTATTCGAATCATCGAGACTAAAATCCAAAACTAAGCATCTTCTTTTTTCAGATAAAATTAAAATTATATAAAAATCAAAAGTTTGATAAATGATTCGATTTTTTTCTTTTGTTTTCGAATTTGTATCATATTATTGTGCTTATCTGCAATATAATGTTTACAGTTAAACAATAGTTGTTTACATTGAATTGTTTATTAAATTACGATAAATTTACAATTGTTTATACTAATACTTATCCAAAGATAGAGAGATTGTTGATTGTTGAAGTGAAGATTTAGGAAAGTGTCATGAAATTTGATAATTCCTAATTCATAATATTGGATGTCATCATTGATTCGTATTCTCATTTCACCTTTAGTAGAATAAAAAAAAAAGAAAAAAAAAGAAACTAGGAAAACAAGTTTCATCCTGATCATTTTTTTTTTTTTTAATTTGCTGTATTCAGAATGGTTGCATTCTTTTCTCATTCAACTTTGTTTAATTTTTACTTTTTCAACCATTTTCATTTCTATTTAATAAAATATTAATCATTGAATTCTATCGATTAATTCGGACAAAATGATCCCTCAATCGATTTAATAAAATTCGTCACTTTCTTTTTTAGATCCTAAAAATTAATTTTTTTTTTCGATTTTCGATAGATAATTAACAAAATATTTTATCATTATTAATTGTGATTATTTTCATTTTGTTTTACTGTAATCGAATATAAATTTAATCTGTGTTTTCATCAATTATCCTCAATAACCAAATAATTCATGGCCTTTACATGTTGACAATGTTGACAAAATGTTATTTGAAATGGACTTTTTTTTTTGCCTTTTGGAAAATAATTTCGAAATCGCAAAAAGTCATTGCGGTAAACAAAAGTACAGTAATTAGGCGAAAAAACGAAAGAGAAATTTCTTTTACTTTTTTATTCTTTTCCTATAATCTTTATAATTCATTTATTTAGTTAGTAGCGTACTCATATAAATAATAGTTTAGTTAATATAATTAATTTTTGATAATATATTTATTGTTTTTTTTTTTTTTTTTTGTTCAATCATCAAAACTTACAATCATAAAATTTATATCTTAACTTTATTTATGATAGATGGCATAAAAGAAGAGAATGAAATTGTCTGGAAACAAATGAAAAATTTATTCAATTCCAGTTTTCCAAAAGAAATCACCAAATCGGAACTTTAAATTCATAAATCTTGGAAATAAACCTGAATGCCTAATCGTTTTTTCCCTTTTCCTTCCTAATTAACTCCAATTTTCTTTCTTTTTTATTTTTTATTTATTTATTTTTTGCCTAAAAAATTCGAGTAATTCATTCCATAAGCCATATTTGAGGATGATAAAAAGTGCTAATTTAAAATTATTCAATCCGAAATAATAATAATGAAGGAATGAAGTTCATAACAAAAGAAAAAGTGCGGAAAACAATTTAATGTTATCAGTAAAAATGTGAAAAAAAAATCTAAAAATCAAAATAATTGAAAATCGAATAGTATTTTTATATAAATCTTTTTATATTTCTGTAAGAAGTTGACAATTCCTGGCAAGACTTCAATAAAGTTCCATAAGTTTGATTGTTTGAAAAGCACGGGTATTCGTTTTTGGAAAAAATTCTAAAAAAAAAAATTCAAAAATCGACAGGTTAGAAAAAATAAATGCCCTTTTTTTTTAAAAAAAAAAAAAAATTTAATAGAATTCGAAAATCTAATTGATTGAAAAAATATAAGTATTCTTTTTTCAACAGTTTATGCCTACAATTTTTTTTTTTTTTTTTTGCTCTCTCTTTTACTTTCCTTTCTAATCAATAATTGCTTAAATTTAAAGTTAATTGTACCTTTATGAAATTTTATCAAAAGTTAGGAAAATGATAGAATAATTGAAGAATTGAAGAATTTGTGATACTAACTGAAAATCTCAAAATGTTTGATTTTTTATTTCTATAAAACTGAACAATATATTTTGCAATCATTTTATTATTTGTGTCATATAAATCAGCAATCATTTATTGAATCATCGATTTGTTGTTACTGTATTGTTTTATTATTTATTTTTTGAATTCTGTTAATTAATGCCATAAAAAAAAATTAATTACATTTTAAAAATAATTGAAACTATTCATTTTACTATTAATTTTCTTTCTTTTTTTTTTGTTTTTTATTTTCTTAAGATTATATTTTTTCTTAATGATTTGATAAAATTATTCACTTTCTCATTTTTTGTATTGCAAAAATTTTAGCCAGGATATAATATCATCGGATTAAATTGTTTAATTTCTAAAAAAAAAAAAAAAAAAAGGAAAAATTTTCAAAAAAAAAATAATTTTTTTTTTTTTTTAGATTAGAAATCTTGTTTCGTATAGGTATATTCAAATTGTTGATTGCTTAAATTCATTATTTACAATTTCGCTAATACATATGAGAGGGAAGAAGAATGTAAACAGGTTCAAAAAGAAAAAAAAAGTTAGGAGAAAATGTTAAAAAAATAAAAAAAAAAAAAAAAGAAAAAAAAAGGTAGAACGAAAGAATAAGCTAAGAAAAAAAGAGCAAATGATAATAGAAAAAAAAAAAATATTTGAATTTTTTTTTTTTCAAATCGATTGTTTAACTTTAAGAAAAAAGGAGAGATAATTGAAGAATGAAAAGTTTTAGTAATTTTGTTGAAAAAGTGATTTTTTTTTTCACTGTTTGCTGTATATTCTCAATATTTATTCAGCTGTTTAAAGAGAAAAGGAAGGAAATTTCGTTGAAATTATTCAAAAATAATCTAAATACTTGGCTAATATTCATTTGATTTTATCCATTATCATTATCAATATTTCGGATGTATTGTAATTTTCTTATCAAAAATATCAGTTCATTATGCTACAACATCATATGTTAATAATGGATATCGATGAAAATGAAATGAATGATTCGAGAAGAGATTTTATCAATATCAATCAAAATGAAGGTTTTTTCAAAGTTGATCATTACTGAAATTATTTAATGAATTAATGGATTACTATTAATGTTCATATAAGTAAGTAATAATAACTAAGAGAATAGAGAAAAAAGTGCAAGAATTTTGAGAAAGACGAGAAATTTTGAAATTTTTTTCGAAATGATTATCAAAATTTGGGATGTATTTCAAAATGAAATATAATATTTATAATTTCTATTATCAAGAATTGAGAGAAATTGTTAAAAAGAATTATTATGCGCAATGCATGGTATAAATTAGAATTAAATAATCGAAAACTTAAAAAAGTAATAATAATAAATGAAAGTTTGGAAAAAAAAAAGGAGGAAATAAGCAAAAATAAAACGAGAATGTTGAATTGTAGACGAAAAAAAAGGTATATGTATTATTCGCTTAATTATAAATAATCATTAAGTTAGTTTAAATAAGATGAAAAAAGAAATTAAATATTAAAATATGAAATAAAAGAAAAAATCTCTTTTTCTTTTTCCCATTCATTTTCCCTATATTTAACAACAATTCATGAATTTTATAAGAGTTAGTTTCAAAAAAGCGCAACTACTACAATTTTTAAAATTAACTTTAAAATTTAATATTAAAACAAACATGAAATAATTTTTCCGAGCAAAAATTATGGGTTTCATTTTTATATTTTTTTTTAAAAATATTTGCGATTTTCTTGAAATTTTTTTTCATTTTCCTAATAAAGAATACAAAGTTGCTAAAATTAGGTAATAAAATCATTATTTAACGCCTTTTTTTATTTCTTTTTTAATTCTACTGTCTCGTTTTTTTTTTTTTTTTCATTATTTTCTGAATTTTTCTCATTAATCTTTACTTGCCATTTCATTTTTTGTTCAATGCATTTATCATTAAACAATTTATTACTTTCACAGTATGACATATATGACATATAAAAAAATGAATATTTTCTATTTTAATTTCCATTTTACCGATTAATTATTTTGATTAAAAAAAAAAAAAGGATCGATGTTTATTTTTGTTTTTTAATCACGTAAATCAATCAATCGTTCGAGAATAATTTTGAAAATATTTGACTTTTATAAAATTTAATAATATTGCAGATATGGAAACGCAATATCGAAGGAATGTTAATGAAACAAGAAGAAAAGCAAAAGTTCCCATATTTGGTATTATTATATTGCTAATTGTAATTGGTTTTAGCCTGGCAATTATTTTTTCTTCAGGACGAGAAAAAAAATTTAAAGTAAGTCTTTTTCTTTAGGAAAATTTTTTTTACTGATAATTAAGATTATTAGCGAACATTTCCACTGATAAGATTATTGGTACAGTAATTATTATTAGTCTTCATAATTAAGCCTGGGAAAAATTTATCCAAATAATCATTATGTTATCATTAGCTTTTCAGATAGAATTGAAGATTTTATTAATTTGATTTTGTTTATTATCTAACATATTTATTTAAAAAAAAAAAAAAAAAAACAAATACTATCTGTTATTGTGATATTTAATTTATCCGCAAGAAAAAGTTGTCAATAATTGAAATAACCTTAAATTTAATTATTTAATTTAATAAATCATCAATTATAAAAATTAATAAGCATCATTTTAGATGCAAATTTCCTTACAAGAATAAATTTTAGGGAAAAGAACGATTATGGGCAAATAAAGATTGCAGAATAGACTGTCAGAAGGATGAGTATGTTTTGAGTTTTGAAATTTAAATAAAAGTCCCAATTTTTAATTTTTAATGAAAATCAAAATTTAGTTTGCATTTTTTAAAAAAATAAGATAATATTACAGTAATATATTTCGGTTTTTATTCATTTTCAACACTTTCTTTCGTAACTTTTTGGCTGATTCCTATTGTTTTATTTAACAATGAATCCTTTGCTAATTGTAACCGTAAAATGAATCAATGATGCTTTTTTTTTTTTTTGTAAATCCTTTCTAGATCCATTAATTTAGGTACATAAAAAAGGATATTATCATTTAACAAATTGCGAATAAAAAGAAATTTGATGAGGCATTTTGATAAGAATTTGATAACTTATTCCATTACTACTTAAAACGAGGCTATGTTTTTGTTCTTCAGTAAGATTATCTTTTTTAGTTTTGTTGTAAAACCATTATTAGTAATTAGTTTCGATGGTTTTAAACGTTCCTACATTGACAAACATATTGTTAAAACACTCGAACATATGGCAGAATGTGGTACAAGTGCTGAGGTTAGATATATTTCTAATTTTCGGAAGAAAAATATTGTTAATTAAATGAATTTATCATTTAAAAAGAAAAAAAAAGGAAATTGTCATTAAAAATAATATTTCAAAAGAATTAATTCAATAATAACATATTAAATTATTCGAAAAATATTTTTAAAATAATATATTTTTTTAAATATAATTTTAACGAAACGATGAATTTGGTGAAATCTGATGAAAAAAAAAAGGGGAAAAAAAAATGAATTAATTACAGTATATGTATGGAACATATCCAACAAAAACATTCCCAAATCATTATTCAATTGCAACCGGATTATATCCGGAAAGTCATGGAATTGTTGATAATGTCATTTATGATGATCGGATTAAAACAGAATTTATTAATATACGACGTACTAAAGATGCACAATATTTTAATGGTATACCGGTTAGTGATAAAATACATTTATGCTTTATCATTTTAATCAGTTTTCATTATTTGTATAATAAAATTTTCCATTCTCAGTTATCAGATTTTCTCATATTTGTAAAATTAATTTCTTTCATCTCATTCTTATATTAATTTAATTAATTCCTTATAAATATTATCTATTTCAGATTTGGAATGTACTTGAGCAACAGAATATTAAAACAGCTTGCATATTTTGGCCTGGATGTGATTTATTGATAAATAGTACATTTATTTTTACCTTTTTCTTTTTTTTTTTTTTTTTTTCTAATCTAATCAATAGAATTTCTCAGAAATTATCAATTTAGCAATAATTTTTTCTTAGAATAAGAGATAGCATGACAGATGACCTGGAAATGTGAAGGAAAATCGGTAAGAATTGTATGAAATATATTTACAGATATGCAACCAACATACAATGTGAAATATAATCGATCAATGCCATATCAAGATCGAATTGATCAGGTTTTTTTTTCTTTGTTTGCTTAACTTTCTAGACAAAATTAAATAGATCAGCTAATAAATATAGCGGAAAAAAATTTGGAGAGAAAAGAAAAAATTTATTAATCAGATAAATGTCGGCGAAATTGCAATGATCAGTTAGTAAAATTCAAAATTCAACAGAATTGGAGAAATTCGATATATTGCATGGATAAGTGTAAGTTAAACTGAGCAGATCAATTTGCAATTATCGAAAGAGTTGGAAAAATTGAATATAATAGTTAAATAGAGATAAGCGGAATTGAACCGATCAGTTAGAAAATATAAATACCAAAGAATTGGAAGAATAGCAAACATACATAAATTTGTCGGGAAAGTTTTTGATAATGTGATGTTAAATCCATTTCTCTGAATTTATTGAAAAACTTTTCCAAAAAAAAAAAAACTTATTGAAAGCTTTTCCAATATTTCTTTTGCCGATTATGAAATTTTGATTAGATTGATAGATATCACGATTCGTGGCATCAAATAATTTGTCAAGAAAGTTTTTTATGATGTAGCAAAGACGAACTAACTGTACTTTTTATAAAAAATTTTATCGAATGATTTTATAAGGCGATTATCAAAGACTATCACTAGTAGAGTTGATCGCTGAGTTACAGTAGAGATTGATCGAATATAGATGAGTTGAGACGAATTTTTCAAATGAGTGATCTGGGAGATGGTTTATAACATGTTAATTATGCACGAAGGATTCGGTTATCAGAATAAATGATAAAAGATCGATAAATGATTGGAATATTTCAAACAATGCACATAAGCTCTATTAGCAGTTTGAACAGATTGAAAGATAAGATAGCAATGTGGTTTGGTTATATCGAAATATTTCTATAATACAAGAATATTTTGGTTATTTCCACATTTTTTCGTATTTTATAAAATTTTTCGGCTTTTTTTGACAATATTATTTAAATGAATATGAAAAAAGGAATATAATTTGCATGCATACCTATGGTGAAATAATCGGATGGCAGAAAAACTTAATTTGATTGTTTTAATTTATTTCGTATATAATAATAGAATAACTTAAGAAATAATATAATAATTAAAGAAAAAAAAAATGAATGAATAGATTTTGTTTCTTGAAATGTCGTGATATTAAACGAAAAAAAATTCAAAAATTATGAATGATGCAATTAAATAAGCTAAATAAGCTGCTTAAATCAAGGTTTAAAGAATTGGAATAAATTATCTAGTGCTTGTTAATAATCATTAGTCACTATTCAAGATATTATTCAAATAACAATATAAATAATATTGTTTAAATCTTTCAATATGAAAGAACAATTTTCAATAAGTTATTAAAATTTTCTTTCAACATTTGAAAAAAATGGATGAAATTAAATAGTAAGTAGAAAATGAAATTTAACGAATAAAGATTGACAGAACTAAGATATTCCAATATTTAAAATAATTATAATTAGCTTTGAAAAAATTTGAAATTTTAAACTTTACTTTAGATAGTTAGTTGGCTCGAAATGCCTGCCAGTAAACGACCAAAGTTGATAATGGCATATTTTAATCAACCTGACTTCACAGTACATTTTAAAGAAAATGAAAAAGTTCGTTAATAATTTTCTTACCATTTTTATCTTAAGTGATTTTAAGCAATTTTGATCAGTGTAATTTCGTATTTAATTGTCAAGTAATTTAAGTTATCAAGTAATTTTACTTAATGCATGCATATCTATGCTGAGATTTGACATTCTAATCTTTAGATAATTAATGAGCTTATTGATCATTTGTTTCAATTTAAGATTTCCAAAGAATTGAAACAAATTGATTCGATATTGGATTATCTTTTCAATACATTGCAAAATTTGGGAATATTAAATTGTATCAATACAATTATACTTTCTGATCATGGTATGTCTTATTTTCATTCATTTCTACAATTCTCGCGTCTATTTTAACGTTTAATTTAAATTTTTTTTAGCAATACTGAAATTCAGTGTGTTTTTATAAAATATCATAATTTACTACGGTAATAATTATCAATCATAATTGGTTGAATGAAATGAACGAGACGATTAAAATAACTCAAATCGTAATTTATTTTCTGGATTTGTCAAAATACGGTTGTATCCAGTGTTTAGTTATGTCATTATTGAAAACTATATTCTAGATGAATACATAATGCTTGAATATTTGACGGAAATGGTAAATTATTATTAAATTTTATAATTATTTAATTTAAAATTTTTCCCATATCGATCAATCACAAATTCTCTTAAATCAATTAAATTTTCAACTTTTCATTATGCCTAATTTGATGTTACTAATTCATTACTGAAAATATTTCCATCGAAAAAAATTTAGGCATGCAAAAAATTGATTATCGATATTATATGGATAGAATAATTGATACAAAGGACATTTTATTTGCCAATGGTGTGGTCGCGCAAATATATTTTCCGAAAGAAACTAATGCGACACTTCAAGGTTTACAAATTAGGAAGGAAAAATTTGATTAAAATTTAAGAAAATAACTTATGAATTAATTCAATAACTAAATTCGTTTGTTTAAAATGAATAGGAATTCATTCCTATTTTCATAATTTGTTGAAACATACGAATGATTGTTAAAAGTATACTTTTTTATGCATATTAATTTAATACTGTAATATTTAAAGCGAGCAATGATTAATCAAAATTTCAAGACTGAGAGAAAAATCATTGATGTAATTTCAAGATTTAAAATTTACTTGTATTAATTTGCATAAATTTTTTCTTTGTTAAGACAAAATAATGACAACAATGGAAGAGCTTAAATGTCCTGATAATGCAAATTATCGAGTGTATGATAAACAACGAATTCCGGTACGGTATCATTTTAGGAAATCAAGACGAATTGGTGACATTATCTTAGATGGACAATCGGGTACAATCTTCTATGAGTATGTTTTTGGAAAATTTCTTTTTTTTTTTTTAATTTTTTTTACTTTTTTTTTTCAACTTCGATATTCGAAATTACTTTTGTAAAATTTGCATAATTCAGAAAAGGTAGAGAAAAAAAAATGGATTAATACTATGTTCATCTTTCTCTTTTCCTTTCAAAAAAAAAAAAAAAAAAAAAAATAAAATGAAAAAAATAGCAGTAATATGCAAGTTTGTTAGCATATTTATACGGAAAAATAAAAAAACGATGACTAATTTAATTAAAAATTTTAATTTATAAAATTTGTAAATAAAAATTGAAAAATTTTTTTTGTAGAAATTTTGCGGCGGATTATAATAAAACGTATGATCATGGTTATGATTTTATATTGTCATCAATGCATGCAATCTTTTTTGCATATGGTCCTAATATTGTTCGAAGCTTAGTTTTGAAACCATTTCAAAATGTCGAATTATTCAATCTGATGATAGGTTAATCGAAATTTTATATTATTAATCGAATTACTTGTTTAAAAATCAATCCAGATCAGTCACCATCAAACAATGGTACAAAGGGAAGATTAAACAATGTTTTAGATAATATTCCGATAAATAAACCGCAAAGATTAGAACCATTGAAGGAATGCACGATTAGTGATAATATTGAAGTATTACTTTCCCTTTCTCTTTCTTAAGTTAAATTTTTTTTTTTTAATTTTTCAAAATTTTAAAATTTTTGATGAAATTTATTTGATTATTTAATTAGCAATAATTTATATAAAATTGATCATTTAGAAAGAAAATAAATGCTTGCATGATTTGTCATTTTTGGTTTCCGGTAATAAGGAAATGTGTTATTTACCGGATTGTTCCAATGATTTACAATCAGCTTTAATCAAGAGGTATCTATTATTTACCTTTTTTTAAGATTTTTTTTTTTCGATTTTTTCGCAATTTTTTTAAATTTAATATTTCTCAGTTGTAAAGTTTCGTTTACTACAGTTTGAAGAGTGCTCAAAACGAGCTTCTTCATTCTCATTTTTTTCTTACTTTTCTGATTTCACCTTTTTACATTTCCCTTTTTTCTTCCCAAACAAATTGCTGTCATTTAAAATTTTATCATTGATAAATTTTTGCTTCTTTTTATACATCGAGATTGTAATGTAAAATAAAATATTTTCTGAATAGTTTTTTCTTTTTTTTTTTTTTTGCTTTAGATCGGATTCAAATTTTACTGTTGCTTTGATTGAACGTATCAATCCGACTTCTGCCATTTCGAGATCATTACCGGGAGATAAATCTTCAGAATGGATTGCAACTAGTTTAAGCGTAAAAGGTTCTCAATTATTTTCATTTATTTCCTACAATTTTTATACTAATGAAAACTATTTATCAATTCAAGAAGTTACATTTTTCAGATTTTATCGTAATTTATATCGAAATATCAATTTCTCGTTTAATCTTAATCCATCGTTCGATAAATTTGAAATGGTAAAATCGCAATACATGAATGATGCTTGGTTGTCTTTCATGATAATTATTTTGAATAAAATAAATTATAGCCTGTTGTTGCGGAATACTAAAATACAAATAATCAATTTCAATTTTCAGATACAAATGAATTAAAAGTTAATCTCCATCATAATTTTGTGAAAGGTTAGTAATTCAGTGCAATATTTTGACAAATTAATTTTTAGTTTGTTTAGAACATCTAAAACGCATATGAAATAGGTAGCATCAGAATTTGTTAATCTAATATAACGGTTATTTGCTTGATCTTCAATTATTTTTGCAAATAATAATATAAATAACATCGTGAAAGTCAAATAACTTTAGGAATACAACTGTAAGATTAATATCGATCATTTTTTCATAATCAAAAGTTTTCCAATTCAAGAATTTAATTTGCTTAATCAAAAAACTTTATTATATATCATTTTATTTAAAAAAAATTTAATCAATTTAAGGACATTTTATCGATTTGGAAGAGGTAACATCCGAATATGCGGATTTAAATGATGAAATAGTGGTCATTAGTGGGCCAATTTATGATTTCGATGATAAAGCATCTCGATTGCATTCACAACGGTTACTAAGTTTTACAACGTTAAATTTTTCTTTGATATGTGAAAACCAATGTTGGATAGGTTTGTTTGCAACTTTTTTGATGCAACAAGAATTCAAAATAACCGATATTGAAATTAAATTGAAATTGAAATTATTTTTTTTTATAATATATAAAAAAGGAACGATCTCTTTTTAGATGACACCTTTTAGATATGAAATAATTTTTTGATTTCACTAAAAATTTTAATTTGATCACAAATTCGTCTAAATTTATCAAAATTCTGTGGAAATGATTATTTTGTTAAAAATTCTTTACAGTTTTCGATATATAGTTTCCATTGAATGGAATGGTTTAAAAAAGAAATTAACAGAATTGATTTTTACGATCAAATTTCCATCACCATTGAATTTTTAATCTTTCATATAATAGAAAATAATCAACCTTTCATATATACTTTTTATAGTAAACAAAAATATCCGAACGAACATTTTGATGATATAATAAATTGACTTTTTTAATTCCATTCATTATTTAGTATTCCTTTTTATTTTTTATTTTTTGAATATTTGAGAAAAAATTCATGATTTTTTTTTTAGTAACTCGACACCTAGTCATATTTTTCGTGTAATATTTCGATGTAAAGATTCAAAGTGGTTAAAAGATGAATTTCGATGTGAAAATACAAATTCATTAGATGTACTATCATTCATTTTGCCGAACGTACCAGGCGACTACAATTGTTTGGTAAGTTTTTGATGGTTTTTTGTTTTTTTTTTGTTTTTTTGTAAATTACAAGTAAAAAATCTCGAAATTTGGCTTTTTTTTTTCTGTTATAATTTCAATAAAATAATACAATAATTCAATTTGTTGTTTTACATCCATCAAAACAAGTTATTTAATTAGTTTCTCACAATTTTTTTTTTCTGCTAAAATTCGATTGTATTAATCAATTTTGAATCATTGAATTCAAATATTCCAATGACAGAAAATAAAAAGTACTTTTGTTTCATTCATTGATAGAAATTCTTTTTCCTTAGAATTTGTATTCATTGCAAAATTTTGGTTTTTATTTTTTTTTATTTTTACAGGATCCATTATCATATTTATCAACAAATAGAGCCAGGCTGCGTGATATTGAATTACTGACAGGATTAGAATTTTTGCCTACGTCACGGTTACCAGAAGAACAGCTTTACAGTGACGAATTCTCAGTAACCTTGCGAACACTATTACCAGAAGATTTGTGGGTGATAGCAAGTTAAAATGATATGAGTTCTTAGTTGTATATCCAAATATTAATAAGCTTTGTGATATCTTCAACACTTGACTTCATTTTTTCTAGATTTTGAAATTATAAAATAATTAGTTGAACTCGATCATGTTCTCTGTCGCCGATCCAGCTAGTCTATATAAATAAAAATGTAAATGTTTGTTTAAAATCTTAAATCTCCGAAACTTCCTAAACATACTTCTTAAACACGCACCTTATCTATATTAGTTCAAATCTTAGATGTCGGAATGTTTTTACTTATTGTTTTAACACTTCGACACAACATTGCATTCGAATAGGGCATGTTTTTATAGACGTTGCTTTAGCTCAGTCTGGTTAACTAGAAAAAAAAGAAAAGAGAGTGCATGTTTCTAGTGTTGGAGAAAAAAAAAGAGAAAAAAAAACCTATACTTTGTAATTTGATTTGTAGTTTGGTTGAATTGGAGATTAATTCTTACTATTATGATTCGACTGGGTTAGCAATAGGTGTGAGGAGGTATTTTGTGTTTTGTATGACAGAGATGAATGCTGTTGAGAAAGATTTTATTGATTGATGAAGAGTCATTCTTCGTGAAAAATAATTATCAAAGAACATCCAGATAAAATGATGGATTATTCTTTTCTTTGAAGCTGATAGAGAAGTATATTATTCAAATGAATTGTCGAATTGTTGCTACTGTTGCATCGCTTTGAACTTTCGAATTGGAACCCTTAGAACTCCAAACTGTTGCCGTTGCTGCGCCGATCTTTGTCGATTACCTGTGAATTAGAGCGCTTTTGTGGTAAACATGTTTTTCGTTTTGAAACTATATCGCGCCACCCCACCTTTAGTATTTCTTGATCGGCGTCAAATACGACTCCGTATTCAGCAATCACGCGATTACAGTCGGTTTGCATTCCGGTACAACCCAGCTGATGATTATAGTTTGAGCCCGCATGTTCCATCAGTACTAGAATTGAGATATTTCCTTATTGCAAGGCTCTGAAATTTAATGGAGAAGCGAAAAAAATGTGTGGCGCTGCTGGAAAAATTAAACTACCTCAATTTGAAGAGCCACCAGAGCCATTAAAAACTTTGTTTGCCGAATATACCGCCGAATCAAGGCGTTTCCTATCTAAAATCAAGAAATACACTCGTACTTTCAAATGACGTAGTTCGGCGCAAAAATCGCAAGTTGTGACAAAAGATATGATACATGGACTTTGCGGTACACTGAATCCAAATTCGCATGCACAATTACACGAAAAGATGAATATCTTTTATACAGAAGATCAGCAGAAGATGGCGATAAATTGGCAAACCATACAAATGTGGAATAGTAACACCGAAGTAGATAATCCTTAGGTTGCTTCATATTCGTCTTTGCTGTTAAAAACATACAAAGCGCACATAAACGTGGAATTACAGTATTCCGTTAAATCGATCAAATACGTTTGCAAGTACATGAATAAAGACAGCAACACGGTAGTTTTTGGCGTGTAATCAGAAAGAAATGATAGGAATGCGGTATTATATATCAATGAAATTGCACAGCATTAGAGTAGAAGATACATAAGCAACAATGAAGCTCTATGACGAATTCTTTCATTTCCTATACATGAATGAAGTTTAACTGTTGATCATTTAGCAGTACATCTAGAAAATGAATAATGCGTTTATTTTACAGCTGCAAATGTACAACAAATGGCTTTGAATAGCTGCAATGTTAACTGCTTTCTTCAAATTATGTCAAAATGATACATTTGCAATTCAAGATTTTCTCGCAATCTTAAAGTGTGTGCCTAAAATTTTAATACAATTAGAATTTTCAAACTTCCTTCAATTAGAATTTTTCCATCCCTTTTTTCACTTTTTAAAATATCTTTCTTACTTTTCTCCAACAGAAAAAAAGAATACAACAATCTACACAATTTAATGATATGGTGAAATTATCGTTTAGTCGTGAATAGTACCAAATGTGAAACCTATTGATTTCTTGGATATGTGACAGTAAATTGAATATTATTAATTTATATGTATTGGAATGATTTTCTTAATTTGTTTCATGAAATTTCATGAAATTTTTGAAGAAATGACAATCTTCATTTAAAAAAAATTAAAAATTTTATGTAGAATACAAGAATATAAAATTGATTGATATGCTGCTAAAGATAACAGTTATCAAATTAATTAATCTATATAAATAGAATTTCGAGTTCTTCACTGATTAATTTGAAATATCGCAACAGTGCTGCATTCGAGTACGCACATGTTTCTATATAGAAATATCTACTTTTTTTTTTTTTTTTTTGCCAGTCAAAATCGTTACTGGTCAAACAATACATGAATTGAGTTTTCATAGATATCGATTTATTGCCATTTTGATTTATGTTTTGATCTCTCTTCTTATTTTTCCACTTAACCAAACTGAGTCACAGCAACGCTTGTATGAAAAGTATAAAAAAACAACGTGTTTTCGAATATAACTTTTTTTTTTCAAAATTTCAAAGCAATCGGTGAAGAATTTTTGGAGATCTAAGATTTTGAACAAATGAACATTTACATTTTTATTTATATAGACAATTAATTTTTAGTCTGTCACTTTCATTTCATGATAAAATAAAACAATGAAAATGCTAATCTATAGCAGAAAAGTGCTTTTTAAGATTATTTCTTCTCCATTTTTATTTTTTAAAATTCTATCTAATGATTATTTCTAATTTCTCTTCAATTTTAAATACTTAATTGATTTCTTAACAATATTTATTTTCTGCTCTTGTAATGAAATTTGTAGATTACTTAAGGAAAAAGAGCTAAAAATTTCGATTATCCACTATACATGTCAACAATTTTTATTGATCCATATTATCGAATAAGCTGATCATGGACGCAAGACTTGAAATATCGGAGAAATTCCATTACTGTCTGATCCCATTAGTAAATTTGGCAAGTTGTTCAGATCGAAATATTCGGATTTGTCAAATACGACATCATCATTTGCGAATCAAAATATGCAAAACGAACTAAGCAAAATTTTTATGCATTTCTTTTGTCTCTTATGAACTTTTTTTGTCTCGCTTTTACTCCAAAAATGTCACAATTTTCATAATTTTGTACGTTTTTTTGTTTTATATTAATTATTAAGATGGTTACTAAAAGAATTTGTACGACAAAATTTATTATATTTACATGTATGTTTGTGACAAGATGACTTTTTTTTTTTCTTTTTTTTTTTTTAATATCATTTGCATATCAACAAAACGATATTTAATTTAACAAAACCATTTTGTTTGTTTTTTTTTTTTCTAAAACCATTTTACTTGTTTTTTGTTCATGAGAAGATAAAATATGATAATTACAAATAATTACAGAATTCATGACACAAAGAATTGAATACATTGGTCAAGTTTGACGTAAGATAAACAGAAAAGCATCGATCACTGTCTCATCGTAAGAAATGAAATAAACTTTTGGTACAAAATTTGTGAAGAAGAAATTTATCGAAGAAATCACAAAAATTAATTTATTATAGTTGCAGAGTTAGGAAAATTTATATTTCTTTTTAACCTTAACTCATATGAACTGCTAAAGAATCGTACGTATAAATATGCTTATTCAGGTGGAAATTGTAATTTCCATATATTGATAATCTAAATGTAATGAAGATAAGATTAGATTATGCAGTTAGTATTTAGCATGATTAATTTATCTTTTCTACTGAAACATTTCATTTGAATTCCTATATTACTCTGTAATAAAAATTATAAAAATAATTTATGCTATCAGTCGTAATTTTCTGTTCAAAATGAAATGAAATTAATTTATAAATTAAAAATAATTAAGTTACATGTTTTACTTGAAAAATAATTTTCTCTATTTTGCTTAGAAAAATTAAAAGTAATTTTATGAGTTAAAAGTAATTAAATTATTCTTAATTGGAAAAAGGATTTTTCCACGTGGTTTTTCTGTGTCGTATCATATTATGAAGGTTGCATAAAAGTTCCATAATATCGCCATGTGATGAAAGTTCTGAAACAATTATAATCAACTTATTTAAGAACCCATTCAATTAGTTGTCGTGATCTTCAGAAAGGAAAGTTTACAAGTAATGTCAAGTTATTTCATGTAATTTCTTCTGAAATTTAGATATTTATGAGAGTAAATTTATGATAGTAAATTAAAGTAAAAAGAAAGATTCTATAAAATCAAAAAATTTTTCATAAATTCAATAAAATTTTAATTTTTCAATAGTCAGCTCATAATTCAAAGATTATAACTGGCTTTTATATCCACAAAAATTTGTTATGAATTCTACCTAGAAAATTTTCCCTTTGTTTCATTGATAGATTAATCACATTTCAAATTTTTTCTTAATAAAATTTTACTACTTTCATTTTTCTTAATTATTATACCCATTAATTCCAAATTTTCTTCAAATTTAAAAAATTTCATAATAACATATTTATTATGAAAGTTTATCAATTTGACTTTTGTAGCCAACATTCACCCGGTTGTATTATCATTTTTCATAATGTCACTAGTGATGGGCCGGGGGCCATTTTTTCTGTTTGGGCGCTTTATAATTTTCAAATTTCTCGACGCAAACGTTCTCTATCGGATTACTTGTTATGTGAGAGGTTAATGGACAGTGGGTGAGATACTGGTCTCTATTAGGTTCAAAGGTCGTGGTAGAAGATAGGATAAAGTCGTTTTAAAATTTTATAAGTTTTGCTAATGGATCCTGTTAGTGATTTCATCTCCCTTATTTCTTTCCGCGATATCCTGATAATTTTCTGATATTGAATGTATATTGTATGTTACAAGCATGTTTGTGCATAAAATTTGGGCATAAATTTTGATATTGCATGTGACGTCATACAATGCTATCGTTATTCATCGTAATGTCACGAAATTTCTCGAAACCAACTTGATAAAGTATGTTACTTAACCAGTGATCAGTATCTTTGATACATATAATCATGATTTTAGACATAAATGTATGTGCATGGAATTCAAAGAGTTTGATGATCTAAGTAAGTTTAAACTTAGTTTATCTGATCAGAGTTGTAAGATATCGTTTGTAGAACTGAGTCGGCGAATGCAATATTCATTGACAATCATTCGGAATTATTCTGGAAGTTAGAACTTAGAAAAGAAGAAGAAAGCATAAGGATTAAAGAAGGAATCGAGTTGAACGATGCTGAAAAACTTGAATTAAAGGTCTAAGGTTTACAGCATTTTAATTACATCTATCAAAAGATGTGAAATTTTTGGATTAAATATGCGTTAAATTAAAATTGGATTTATGCTTAAATGTGTATATTCAAGTCAAATTTTAATTTTTAATACATATATGAATATTTTAAGATTTTTTTATATTGTAGTAATGATAATAACATGCATATTTTGTTTTCATGTGATATGTAATTTCATCGAATCATAAAGCGGAATCCCAACTAAAATGCATATCAGGAAAATAAGCCACAAGGAATTGATTATCAATTAGAGCAACAGTCATGAAAGTTATGGTAACATTTGAAGTATTGGTGTTTTCGAAGCAGCTGTAAGGAATGAAGTTAAAAAATCAAGTTGTTTCTGATGATCGACGAAGTATTTTATCTTCAAACTTCTCAGAACTCTGAAAAATTAAGAAGAATAAAGAGAGCTAATTTGAACAGGAGGAATACTATCCTTAAAAAAAAAAGAAAAACTTATTCTGACTTCCTATTCAATTTATACGATTGCATTGAACCTGCGAACAACAATTCTTCGATCTCAGAATGATCTCCAGAGAAAAGAACGAGAAGAGCATGTCGTAATGCAGTGCATAAACAACTCTACATAATTAGAAATGATTTGAACGCCATTCATTTGAAGAAATAGTGATGATTGGTAACAACCTCTAACATTCAATTTCTTATTTTTGGCAATTTCAATTTTCTCTCTCCAGTCTTCTTGTTATATTGAAAATTCATCATTTAAAAAGTTTTTTGAATGTAGTCTGCTACTTTCATTTTTTTTTTTTTTTTTTGATATTTATTGAATTAAATTGTATCATTTCGGTTGCAGAGATGATTTTCCTTCATTTTGTCGAAATAATTGATACTGATAGGAAACTGGAAAGAAGAAAAAAAACTGAGTGGTTTAAGAGGAATAATTATATAATGCAATTCAATAAATAACAGGAAAAAAATGAAAGTAGTAGACGAAATTCAAAATGATTAATTTTCAATATAACAAGAAGGCTGGAGAGAGAATTAAAATCATTAAGAATAAGTGTTGGGAACTGTAATCGATCACTAACCATCTCTTCGAATGGATGGTGTTCAGATCATGTATATTATAATTATATAGGGTTGTTTATGAACTTTATTACGAACATAATCATTGTGTGGATTCCAAGGAATATATTACAAAACATCCTTTTTGCTCGCTAAGATGTCAAAGTGAAAGAAGTTATTGATTAGAAGGACTTCGTATTTCGTTGGAGGGATAGAGAAAATGACTTGGAATCGGATAGAATATTGCTCCTTGAACTTTAGTTTTACGACTTACTGAACTTTAATATTTTTGCTTTAGTAACTCCTTTTGAATTAATTTGCTTTGAAATCTATTCTATTAAGTAATATTTACTACTGATCTATTCTTTATATTGTTTGAGAAAGGAGTTTTTGCGGTATTAATTCCAAGTCAGTGGAGATAAATGCTGTTTCTTCGTGTAATTTGTTTTTGAAATTTTTAGTTTGACCTATAATTGAATGCTGAAAGAAAATGTTAAGGATCCGATAGCAAATAGCAAAATATGGTTGACAAAGAAACAGTTATGACAGAAATGTGCTTTACATATATGAGATTCCGGATTGCCGCAAATTCCTCCTAAATTTGTTTCATATTGGAAGCGAAACATGTTTTATTTGAATATTTTATCATGGAACATATTTTATGATAAAGTTTTTTTTTTTTTCGAATTTTTTAAAAGTTTATTTTCTTCGTAATTTATCGAAACCGAAAATTATCATTTTCTGTTAATTCAGCAAAAGATGCTTCGAGCATTCTTATTTTGGGAAAGATCATTCCGATATGGAGTAGAAGGTTAGTTTCCGATCTTTAAATTTGAAAGTAGCAACAAGTGATCCTGAATATCAGCAAAGGAGAAGCTTGAAATGCAACATTATAGTATAATTATTTTTATTACTCACTATTACTTCAGACAATTTCAACAGACTTTATGTTGTATGGTACTCAGCTTTATGCTGCAAACATGTTTTCGATCTTTTTGGCAATATTAGTATAAATGCGAAGCTTGTTACATAATCAATTCATTTTATAGTACTGTCAGATGCTGCGTTCCAGAAACTCTAAATATATGTGATTCTGGTCAGTAATATTTATGAATTTTTATAATTTTATTCCAACTTCCTGTTTCATTTTTTTACTTTATCTTAATTCCTTTTTTTTTTTCGACACTTGATTTAGGTATATGCAAAACTCGGGGTTTTTTTTTTCTTTTCTATTGGAGACTGTAACTAATTTCGATTCCAGGAATTGCAATATCAAGATTTTACATATATTAACTGAAGTATCTTACATGCGAAACCAAAAAAATATAGTGTAAGCTTTATATTTGCGATCAAATACTAGAAAAAATTTTAAAATTTGTAGGAATAATTTTGAAAAAGTTTATTGAAAGAGAAATTCGTTCCTGATCCAACGTA
This sequence comes from Onchocerca volvulus, assembly GCA_000499405.2. Classification (NCBI taxonomy): domain Eukaryota; kingdom Metazoa; phylum Nematoda; class Chromadorea; order Rhabditida; family Onchocercidae; genus Onchocerca; species Onchocerca volvulus. The sequence goes on along the minus strand of HG738141.1, from coordinate 820,804 downwards.
GAGGAAATTTTGAAGGAAATCTGCGTTGGTGATGAGAAGCTAAAGTTCAACTTAAATAATTTATAGTTCACTTTACCATTTCAGATTAATTAGATATAATAATTAATAATGAAGGTTAAACGATATGGGCGCACCCGGAAAGCAAGGTTTTGATACAATCAAAATTGTTCTGTGATTTTAACTTATCCAATCAAGGAAATTATTAATTGCTGAATAATGAATCTCAATTCCATTAAGCTTAATGGTTAGTAAGACGCAAAATTTTCGCTTGGCTAATAAGGATGCTTTAATCAGTTTTAGCAGGATTTCACTGAGTAAAAACTAGCTTAGATTATATCAAAAATACTATAAAAAGCTCTTCATTTGGATTTGTTACGAAATTAGAATTTTTAAAATTTCAACATTTATTCTCAATCTCACTCTCAATCAATTATGTACAAACCCCATTCCATTAGAAAAATAATAAGATGTTTATGGTTTATCAAAAATAAAAATGACAAAAAACTTATTAGCGGGTATTACTGGACTACTTTATTGTTCACTCTTTTCAAATTCTTTTAAGATTGCATTTGGACTGCTTTCACATGAATTTCAGTCTAGGATGCTACATTTCCGAAGATTTTAAAATAGAAGTGAATTGCGTCATTCATATCATCCTATATATAAATAATCAACACTATCCTTTTTTTCTTAAATTATGAAAAAGGATTAATGAGTAAGTTAATCTATCTTGAAGAAAAATAAAAATTGTTTAACGCAATCCACTATTGCAGGAAACTTTAAACAGATAGATTAATTAATGAGTAAGAGTACGTATCTGCTAATGTTTTTTTTAAGTTTGTCTTCAGATACATGAATTTATATTTGTAATATTTTTTCCGAGTTCTTTAATTTATTAAATGTTTGCTCTTTTTTTTTATATTTATATATTTCTTGTAATTGTGGAAAGAAAGCATCCGGAAAGATGCAAAAACTTTCAAGGAATTCACCAAATTGCAGAGTCATTCGCAATTAACATTATATTTCCAGTTAAATTGGTCCTGATTTTCTAGTTGCTTAATCTTAAAATGTGCCTTTTTTCTCTTTTTTTTTTTTTCAAAACAGCTTTTTAATCAATGATGAATTGAGGACAAAAATTTACTCACTGGACAGTTGCTTATCATGCTTAATTCTTCAAAATTTCATTTGAGGTGCTGGAAAGACCATATTAGAATATTTTTTGGTAGCATGCTGTCTATAACTTGTATTTGACACATCGATGCGATATGAACGATGTTATGAGGAAAACGGCTTTCGTTGTTAATTAAACTTTTACATAATTTACATTTGATGAACTTCCAGAAAACTAATAATAGTTGGATTTAAGGGGTCAGTTATTAGAAATAAAATATGCGATAGACAAGTTAGGAATTTCCTCAGACTTTCACCAATCCTACTCACATAAGTTATTTTTTTTCACGCAGAATGTTTGGGAAAAGATCTCAAAACATATTTATCAAGATTAATTTTATGTCATGTTCATGTTAAACTTGTAAGATATATTACTTGCGTCGCGTTTTCTTGTATTACTTTCGCTTAATTTTTTGAAAATCGGTTGCATCATTACTTTATCTATTACTTAATTCAGATAAAAATGTTGAAACGAGATCAGAACAGCACTGGACGTGAAAATATCCCTGTAAAGATATCTGGAAGGTCAACATCCGCAAATAGCGAAATGGAAATATCACAAAAGAAACTGAGCGAGAATTCACTGCAGGTATTATGAGATTTTTGATGAATGACAGATTCCTAGTGGAAAAAGGAATCCAAAAATTTTTTTTAATCGTTTATTGCGTTAAAAAATGATTCATTATAATAGACATATTATTTAATCTCACATCTTTTCTTTTTTCTTTTTTTTCTAAAGAATTACAAGAATGATTCCGAAATTGTATTTTGATCCATCGAAATGGGATAGAAAATATGTTATTAAAAATCTTCAATTGCAAGACTTCCGGTTATTCTATTTTGTTTTATGCGTTCTTGACTTTATTTTAGATAATTTTAGTCGCACTACAATTCTTTAAATACGTAAGATCTGATATGAAATTTGAAAATTATGTCTAATTCATTTTGAAAGTGTCTTTAACAAATTTTTGTTTGCGTAAAATAATTTTTTTTTTTTTTTCATTTTCAAATATTGTCTTTGAATGACCAAATTATCGTATTACCTCGTAAAAAAATTTAATATGGCTGTTCATAAATTCCCCAAAAAAAAACCAAATTGTTCTGTATTTTTGTAGAGAAGGGAAAGAGGAGTTAAACAAAATATATCACTTCTCAGTGAGTGATAGCTTAATTTAGCTTAAACTGAATCGAGTTCTCATATCAGTAGAGTGAAGGAATGAGATAACTCAATTTGTCACTTATTGTTAGAACAAAGAAATTAAATAAATTCATCACTCGTTTTTAGAATAAAGAAATAAGCAAAAAGATCACTGATTATCGTCTGTCATTCTTGCATTTAATTTAACGTGTATTTTTCTCCTTGAGATAGATTGTATCTGCCTTTCACGAAGTTCGAAATATTTACGACCAAAACGGTTAAAAACCGCAAATATTTGGAACCAGAGATTAAATATTAATCAATTATATGATTGATTGGGAAATAATGAAAAGTAAATAACTTTGATATCTTTAGCGGTTTAAAAATATGGCGAGCGGAATTTTGGGGAAAAACAGGAACAATACGAGAGAAGGAATACAAACTCAAAGAATTGCATTGGCAGATATGAAAAATGTAACAAATGAAGATAATAAGAGAATCGGCAAAGATGGAGGTGGAAGCAAATTTTCGTTACTCACTAGTAAATTACGCCGATCATTTTCTGTGTCACCGAAAATACAAAAATCAAAGGAATCGAAGAAATCGTCGGAGGAAAAAAAAACCGACTGTGGCAATACCTTATGCAAGGTAAAATATTGCTTACAAATTAAAAATCTCCCGAAGCTAATTAATTATAATCGTCCTTTTCTTCTTTTCCTTTTTTTTTGCTCAAAAAAATTTCTTTTACTATTGTACTGAAGAATCTTTTAATACGTCATAGTTTTAGTTAGAAAATTAAAGTACTATAAAAATGGCATAAGCATAAGAAACTGAATATAGCTTGTTAAATTTAACGCATGAATAAGATCACCATTATAAAATCGCATTGTAAGAAGCAGTTTGACACTTATCATATGAAAAGACGAAAATATATATTATCATATTAAAAAAAAGTAAAAAAAATAATACAAAGTGATGATTCTTATTTTTTCAGAAAAATTTTCAAAATCCAAAGTTCAGTTTCCAATATACACTGGATATGTGTCATTAAATCTTTAGTTACCTTTATAATTAAATTGTATATATTTACGTTTTGCTACTATTAGGATTTGACAAAGCTCGTACCAATCATAACGAATACAGACACAAATCTTCGCAGCCAGCATGTTTTAAAGTCTAATGCTTTTCCGATTAAACAAAATTTGAAACAGGAGCCAACAATTAACGAAATAACTCCCCCAACATCTCCCATACAATCCGAACCAATAATCGAAAAGTTGTTAAAACCGTTACCATTTCTTAACGGAAAGCGTACTGTCGAAGATAGATATTATAATGAAGTGGTGTACTGCGAAGAATATGCAACCGATAACTGGGATTATTTATTTTATATCGAGAATAAAGGAGTTGTACCATCCAATTTCTTGCACGGATCGAGGGTATGTTTATTTAAAAAAAGTAAAGTAGAGCATAATGAGTGAATTTAAAATAATAATTGTTATGTGTTTTAAATACAATAAAATAAGACGTTCGAGTTAATAATTTTATATAATAAGATAATACATTATAAGTAAATTGTTTTTCAAATATATTGTGTTCGTATTTTTTTTGTTCCAATGTATGGTATGAAAATTTTGTTCGGGAACATTGTATGGATTTATTTTTGGTAGGTAAATATACGCCAATCATGCGTATTCCTGTTGGCAATTACAAAAAATTACCCAAACATTTGTGTAATGTGTTATTTATTGATGGAGCAGATAGTTGTATCTGGGAAGCTTATAATAACAACATTTTATTTAATTCAATTTACTGATTCATTCTAAGCTGTTAGCAGAAATTGTAAATCAGGTAGGTTCCATAAATCGTGATATTTTATGCTTTTGCTTGTTTTTAAGAATGATTTTTTCCTTTTTCGAATTGTTAGTAACTTTTCAGATCACACCGAGAAATCGGATGACTGTAATAGATTGGATTACTCGTATGCAAATTGCTTTCAAGTTGCTACCAGAGACGCAGTTAACAACGATTAACCTCTTTGACCGTTGTTTATTGGCACGACGTTTCACACTTGAAAAGGTTTCATAAAGCTTTTCTTGTTAAAATCTGAGAATGAAAATGGCGATAGTGATGGAGATTCTATAAGATGAAAGGATTTAGCACAAATTCATGATATTATCCTAGAGGCTAAGGAAATAGGATTATGTTAAAAAATTTCTCAATGAATATGGATATTGACAAGGACTATTTTGAAGTTTTTTAGTTCATTCCGTATATTATTAATTGTTTGATTTATTTAAGAAATAATAAACTGCATGATCATTTATCACTTTTGTCGTTTTTATTTTCTTTCTTGTTTGACTTCTAAAAGTTTTGATATTTCTAGAAAGAAATTCAACTGATTTCTTTGGCTTGTGCTGTTATAGCAGCCAAATATGAAGAAATTTATCCACCGGAAATATCTGAATATCTCAATTCTTGTAATAATACGAAACAAGAGATTATGCGTGCGGAAATTAATGTGAGCTTTTTTTATACTAGTAATTTTTTTCGAAGTAGTAACTAATATACTTGCGGAAACTGATTGACTTTTGAATTACTGCTTCACTCAATGATTAGTCAGATTTGTATTGCAAATGCAGCACTTTTCAAGAGAAGCTCAAAATCCCGAACTGTTTGTCATCTTTTTTAATTTACCTGCTGGATTAGTGGAGTTCCTTGTGTTTTTATAAAGATTTTATCCTATTTTCGAAGACTGAAAAATTTTGCTGATAATGAACCTATACATTTACATGTTTAAAATCTTTTATTATAATATTTTGTCATCTATTGCCTTTGTTAAGATTTTTTCGATAGTTGGGTTCTACATCTTCAATATTTCCATTTTTCTAAAGCTTAAATCTCTTAAGAGCAGTGAGATAGAGCATATCATAAGCTGTTTATTCTTCAAAAAACAGCGGAAATCATTGAAATATTAATTTATTTCAATACATAATTATAAATCATTTTCATTATCGCTCATACTTTTCGTTTTACAGGTATTACATCTCTTGAACTTCGATCTAAGATATCCCCGTGCCATCCAATTCATTCGTCGTCTCACGGAGCATTATGATCTCAGTGTTCATACGTTGGCAAAAGCTATTGGTGACATAGCATCGTACGACTATAACACATGCTGTATGAAACCATCAGTTATCGCAGCTGTTGCAGTATTCATTGCAGCAACGTTGGAAGGAGTCGAATTTCCAGATAAGTTGCATCGGCTGGCAAGGTATATATTGGTGTGATAATGTCAAAATAATTTTCAGACTTTTTTGAGAGTGCTGAAAAGAGAATAAAGGGTTAACTACTTACATATCACTGCTATATCATCCTTTTAATTATTTTATGGAAATCGATTCTTTTTTATGTGTCCGATTCTTTTGTTTCAAGCTGCTAATTTGAAAAAATCATTTCAGAATTTCAAGTTATTGAAAAAACTAATTAATATTTCATTTTAGAGTATCGAAAGCAGAAGTCGAACGATTGGCACCTCTTTTTGCGTCAGCTATATTACAATTGATTAAAAATGAAAAAAATTATGGTGCCATCTACAAACGATTGTTCACCCAAAGACGAATGATTTTTACCAAAAAGCACATCGCCTCTTTGGCTTCACTTGCATCCTTAAGTCATTGATTTCGAAATATTTGATAGCTATAAAATTAATTATATCACATTATTGTAATTACTTTATAGCATGAATTTGATGATGCTTTCAATTCTTCTTTCATATTATACAGTTTGAACTGATACTTCTATTGAGCTTTTTTGTCATCATTTAGTTGAATTAGTTATCAAAAAAAATTTTTTTCTTATTTTTAACATGTAAGTAACTTAGTTGTACTTCACATTAACTTTTAATTTATCATACAATCAAATTCTTATTTTTGGCATGCAAATAAATTATCTTTAATACACGATTGCTTTAATATATAAGTAAATTATTACGCTTATTTTTAAATTATGCAAGCATTTACTATTTTTCTGTCTTCTCATTTAAATTTCAATTATGCATTTACATTCCATACTTGTTCTCTTTCTAATGTGCTCGAACTAACAAAAAAAATATGAAAAAAATGTTTCCGTTTTCATAAATTCTGATTATTATACTTCTGGAAACAAAATCTCGGTAGTAATTAATGAAATTTCAGAATTAACAGTCTATCTTATAGATTGAAATACTTTAATTTTTTTAGCAAAATCTTTGATTTAGAAATTTCTCATGTCCCACTGATGTTTTAACATTTCATCTTGTAATTGTATGGAATTACATTAGTTGATTTTTCTAAATGGTATTGGAGCAAACTAGCCATTTCAAAACCAACATATCATGAAGGCAAAAATTCATCTAATCTATTTTTACTGTGTTGTGCTGTGTGTTATTTTGTATTACCACTTTAATCTTTATTATCACTTCTTATTAGAAATTGCGATTATATTAGATCCTTTTTTGTAGTGTCAGCCGATATTTTGCTCTCATTGCAAAAATTAATAGTTGAAATCAAAATAGTTTTGATATACCACAGATTGCTTAAAAGTGTTTAAGCGTAGTGCATAGAACAATGAAATTCGTACGTCACTAATTGTTCATTATTTCTATTAGTCGAGTTTCTGGCTCAGAAGAAGATATTTTTGTTTGAAAATTTAATTTTGATTTCGAAATAACAGAAAAACAACTTCTTGCTTTTGCATGGATCTATGTGAACTGTGTTTAGAAGCCGATTTATGTTTATCTGTGCTTGGAAATCAGGATTGACATCATCTATTACATTTAAGAACTGTTAGATATAAAAAAATATTTCTTTTTCTTTCTTTTTAAATTCTGTCTCTTGTATTTATTTTATTTTCACAGCTCTTATTTTTTGATTTCCTTGCATATTTTGATAATTTTCGCATTTAAATCAATGAACGATAAACATTCATATCATCATTGTTTTTTTATGATTATGTGTGAGTGTTTTTCATGAAAGTGATAATGACCTTAACCAAAAAAAGATCCTGGCATTATGTATTGTTTGTTTATTCGTATAATGTGAAAATGAAATAAATAAATGAATTCAAGAAGACTGATGAATGGAGATGTTTGGAGTGTTGATAATCCAGTAATATGTATAAACTTTCATGAAATTGTGAGATAGGCTTGGAATTAATCTGAGCAAGTTTCAGATTTGAGGTGTTTTATGATTCGGTTTTGGAGATTGCGATGTTTGAGTTTGCTTTCGAATGGCTCACTTTAGTTACTGATGAGTTTTAGTTTTCGGTGACGACTATGTCAGTTCTAATCATGGACATTTTTTTTTTTTTTTTTTTTTTGATAACCACTTTTCATTAATTATTTTCCTGGCACTGTTGCGGTATCGGCTCGACAGTTTTTAAATCGTTCGTATGGATCTAAAGACTTTTTTTTTACAAATTTTTTTTTTGCTAGGTATTCTCAGATAATACTTAGGAAAAGTTATGGTGGATCAAGAGGACCTGGGAGTACGGCGATGGCTTGGAGAGATTTTACGGCTTGAACTGACTGACGGACGTATAATTGAAGGGAAATTTGTTTGTACTGACAATGCACCAAATATAATTCTCAGTGGTTGTAAGGTGATTATTTTAAAAAATTTATATTTTTCATAATTTAATGACTTGGTAGATTTCACGAATGTCCTGGAACAATATCAAAATAATGTGATATACATTTTATTAGAATGGAATGCAATATTAGCATTTAACTATATCGATTATTTCTGAAATTGTGATAATCTCGAGATCTTATGGCAAATTGTGGAACGCCTGGAGATACTCAGATTTTTACAGTAAGTAATTTATTTCCAGGAACAATGGAAAGATGAACTGGAATCCCGGATGGTTGGTCTGATTATGGCAAATGGAAAACATATCCGATCAATATATTTAATGAATACGACAGTGGATACAGGATAAATTTTTATGTACATTAGGTCATGAAAATCTGATTCCAAAAAGTTGTTCAAATTAATTGATTTTAATGACTGCTATGCATCGATTTGTTTGAACCGATTATTTCTGGATAGCATAATCATAAAGTGGTTTTTTAAAAGAATTTTTATTTCTAGTATCAGGAAAATGTAATGGTACTATAAAAATGATTAATGAAAAATGATTATAAAAAAAGTGTCCACGGTTAAAATCTGAGGTGGTTGTCATCCGAAAACTAAAAATCACAGGTATCTAAATTGAACATTTGGAAAGCAAACTCAAACATTTTAATCCCTAAAATCGAATCTTAAGATACATTCAGATCTGAAACTTCCTCGAATTAATTTGAGCCTATTTCACAATTTCGTGAACGATAGGGAAACCTCAATGAAAAACTCCCCCCCCCTTTTTTTTTTTATTTTTTTTCAAAATAATAAAGTATCAATAAAAAACTCGCTTTTGTATGGATCTATGTGAGAATGTATAAAGATAGAAACCGATTTGTGTTTACTTGTGCTTGAAAATCAAGATTGGCATCATTTGTTACATTTAAGAACTGTTAGGTATTTTATTTCATTTCCACAGCTTTCATTTTTTGATTTCTTCGTATATTTTGATAGTTTTCTCATCATCATTTAAATCAGTGAATGACAAACATTTTTATATCATCATTGTTTGTNTTTTTTTTTTTTTTTTTTTTTTTTTTGTTCAATTTATTGATTCATTAATCTAAACTATTAATAGAAGTTGTAGGTCAGGTGAATTCTATAAGTCGTGATATGTTTTATGCGTTTGGATGTTTCTAGGAATGATTTTTTCCTTGTTCGAATTATTATCAACTTTTCAGTTTAACCAGAAAATCGAATAACTATAATCGATTGGATTGTTGGCATGCAAATTGCTTTGAACTTGCTCCCAGAGATGCAGTTAAGAATGGTTAACTTCTTTGACCATTGTTTGATGGCATGATACACTTGGGAAAATTTCATAAAGCTTTGCTAAAACCGGAGAATAAAACTGGAGATAGTGATGGGGAATTTGTAAGATGAAAGAGCTTAAAGCAAAGCTCATAATATTCGCCTAGAAGCCAAGGAAATAGGATTATCCTAAAAAATTTCTCAATGAATATGGATGTTGACAAGGATGGTTTTTTGATATCACGAGGCGGACCATGTCTACCAGTCTGAATAAATCAACACAGCTAACGAAAGAAAGAGAAAATCCTGAAACTTCTCAAAGAAGAAAAAAAAAAACTCGATCTAACACCACCAGATCTTCCGAAAGAGGTGTCGCGAATTTCAATTTCGCGAAACTCAACAAATCTCAAACTAATAAACAAATAGATAAATTTCTTCCTTTGATTTGTAACCGGATGTTAACAATAATGAATCATTTGCATAATTTGCATTCCTTAGATTCATTTCTCAAATGTTTTCTCAAGTGTTGTTAGTCATATCCGCTTTCATGCTTATCTGATCCCATACATGGGAACTCTTCTCCTCACATCCTGTTACAATGTTTTTATTGTACATATGTAAATGGAACACTGTTCCTTGAGTATGTTAATGAATATCTGCAAGAATGTTGGATAATTATTGTAACCCACTCCCATTTCTCAACACATGTAAACCCTTCATTTTGTAAGCTAAGATATATTCTTGAGCATTCTTCATTATTCATTCCCCTATTCATTCCTCTTTTGTACCAATAAAGGATTATTACAATCCGGCATCAATTCAACACACTTCAAGTCAAATCAACACATCTCACCAAATCAACTCACTCACTCGAGTCAACGCAAGTCAACGACTATCAACACTGGTCAAGATATTGGTGGTAATATTGGCGCTTGTCGGACCTCTCAACAACTCAATTCAATTCAAAAAAAAATTCACGACAATATTTTGGTGCCTGAGGTGAGACACGATGTCAAGCAGTATTATCGCCAAGATTCAACCAGCAAAAGCAGGTTAGTTGTTATTTTACAAGAAATAAATACCCTGGTATTTGAATCCCCAGACCCAAGCTTGTAATGGGAGCAAAAAGGGAACCTTTATATAACCAGAAACCAAGTACTGGCAGATAAGATTGATAGAGTCCAATTATGTATTAAGTCGCTTGAAGATACCTATCAGATGTGGCTTGCATATGTTCAAACAATCACTAATACAAAAAAAGAGACGAAGAGGAAAAAATCTTCGAATCAGTCTTAGCGGGGGAACAAGGTCTATTCCAGACCATGCACGAGGGTCAAGAAGCAATAATAACCCTCACAAAACATAAAACTGAAACTGAACAAAAATTAGAACGGCTTTTCAAAGGATTAAGAAAGGAACAAGAAAAGCCTACAATTCCCCCTAGCCACACAGTCCAATTACCTCAACTCTCACTACCCATCTTCAATGGTGACCCTAAACAATGGCGGCAATTCTGGAGCAGCTTCGAGGCTGCTGTTCATTTACAACCAATTCCCGACATACAAAAATTGAATTATTTGTATTCGTGTCTTCGAGGAGAAGCGTTACAAGCAGTGTCGGGTTACGAAATTGCGCCTGAGAATTATTCGATCGTAAGAGAATTACTCAAGAATAAATATGGGGACCCCTCAGTAATATCATCAATATTATACAAAGAATTTCAATCTCTCAAATACAATGAGAAAGGATGGGCGACTACCATTGAAGATATCGAACGAGTGCTCCGACAATTGGAAGCTTTAGGAGATAATCTAGAACATCCAAGTATCGAATCTATAATAGAAAGCAAGCTACCATCCTGGATTATTAATAAGGTATACACTCAGAAGAAAGTCGACAAACCTTGGACGACTCAAAAATTAAGACAATTTCTGTTGGATTTGGTAGACGTAAATCAACAAATGAAATTTGGACAACGTTCAACTCCGCTCACGAACCATAAAACTACAACAAACAAAGGGGGACAAATCCAAATTCAGCACTCTCAACAGTTCAAACCAATCAAAAGGAGCTACAACTCCCTACAATTAAAAAACGACCATGCATATTTTGTGCACGAGACCATTGGGAAAGAAACCTCTCACTCCCAAACACAAAAGGGCAAGAATTAACCCATTCAAAATCAAGAGACGGTTCAACACTACTGTACCACTCAACGGGTACGGCTCACACTGAGACAACAAATGAAACTTCATTATTTTGTAAACAAATAAAGGTAATAAATCCAGATAATCCTCAAAAGCGAAAGGAAGCGTTAGCTTTGTTTGACATAGGTTCACAAATGTCTTTCATTTCAAAGAAATTATCAAATCAATTGAAATTGAGAGAACTGAACCCTCGAACGATGCTAGTCGCCTCATTTGGCACAAAGGTTCCACTACAATGCCCTACTACTACTGCTCAATTAAGCGTGCAAACAGCAAACAATGAAATAATAACAATCAATGGTCAGGTGGTGGAATATTTAACGAAGGAGCTTCAAGTAGTAGATGTATCTAACGAAGAACAACTTGAAAACTTAACAAACTATTGGGAGAAACCAGACATCTTAATTGGAGCAGATAACTTCTTCAAATTTATTAGCCTCCAAAATCTTAAGAAATTACAATCCGGCTATACTATAGTACAATCAAAACTTGGTCCTATGATTGTGGGAAGCGGAAATATCGAGAAACTTTTAAAACAAAGGACACAACCCACAGGAGTAGTATGCTCAGTAAACGCGAATCTTAATGCTGAATTAGAAAAGTTTTTATAGTACAATCAAAACTTGGTCCTATGATTGTGGGAAGCGGAAATATCGAGAAACTTTTAAAACAAAGGACACAACCCACAGGAGTAGTATGCTCAGTAAACGCGAATCTTAATGCTGAATTAGAAAAGTTTTGGAAATTAGAGATGATCGGCATACAAGAATCTCCCACTGATGATGATGATGAACGAGCTATCAAGCAATTCAAAAAAAAGCATCATTATGCAGAATGGGAGATACCAAGTATGCTGGCCGTGGAAGGATTCAGTACAAAAGCTGAGTAATAACTACGGGATGTGTTTGGGACGTTTAAAAAATCTAGTCAAACGTCTCCAATTCAAAGCAATTCTTCCTCTATACGACGAAACAATCAGGACTCAGCTGAAGAACGGCATAATAGAAGAAGTAGATTTAAATGATGAGGCTGGAATTATACACTATCTACCACATCATGAAGTTTATACTCCTAATAATAGTACCACCACATTGAGAATAGTATACGACGCCTCCGCACGACATCAAGGGTTTAAGAGCCTCAATGAAGTCCTATACAGAGGTCCAATAATTTTACCGGACCTGGTCGGAGTATTACTACGCTTCAGATCAATGGGAATAGTAATAACTGCCGACATTGAAAAGGCCTTTCTACAAATAGGACTCCAAGAGAGTGATCGAAATAGCACTCGATTTCTTTGGTTGAAAGATATCAATGGTGATGTAAGTGAAGAAAACATAAATTGTTATCGGTTTAAAAGAGTTCCGTTTGGTGTAATTTCATCGCCCTTTCTGTTAGCAGCTACGCTGGATCATCATCTAGAAATTTCTAAAATCAAATTAGCAGAAGAAATTAGAAGAAATCTTTATGTCGACAATATCACAATATCAGCGGAGAATACAGAGGAAGCTTTAAGAAAATATGAACAAGTAAAAACGGTCTTCCGGGGAGCAGCAATGAATGTGAGAGAGTTTGTCTCCAATGACTATGATTTCAACGAACAAATTCCTTATCATGATTTATGCTATAAAAGAAAAAATTATTTAGTTGGGAAAGAAAAAATTATTTAGGTGTTATTTGGAAAACTAGATGGGACACCATAATGGTAACATTAAAACCATGGAATGAAGAGAAAGAAACAAAACGAAGCATCTTAAAATTTATTGCTTCGCAATATGATCCATTAGGATTTCTCGTTCCAGTTTTAATACAATTTAAATTATTTATCCAAAATTTATGGAGACAAGAAATATCCTGGGATCAACCTTTAAACATGGTTGACATACGCAAATGGAAGAAACTTATTATGCATTGGTCAACAGATGTCGTGGAACTCCCTCGTCAAGCAATTAACTTAGATTATCACACAGAAATTCATATCTTCGTTGACGCTTCTACTGTCGCTTATGCAGCAGCTGTATATGCACGCACTATTGTTTCGGAAGATGTTAAAGGGACAAATTTAATCTTTGCTAAATCTCGAATTGCGCCAATCAAAGGAATGACAACGCCCAGACTTGAATTATTATCCGTCCTAATTGGAGTACGGGCTGGACAATTCGTAATAAAACAATTACAGAAACAACCTCACTCTATTACGCTTTGGAGCGACTCAACATGTGTCTTATATTGGATCACGAATTACACTAAACTCTTACCGAGATTTGTGCAAAGTAGAGTGGACGAAATTCGAAGCTCTAAATTCAATATAAGATATATACCCAGTCAAGATAACCCAGCCGATATAGCGACAAGAGGACTTTCGCCATCTCATTTGCGAAATTGCAAACAATGGTGGAGAGGACCTCATTGGCTAATCGAACCTGAATCTAAGTGGCCTACTAACCGATTCAATTATACTGGACACGATGAATTTGGACAAGCAATCATTACAGCTCTAACAACAAAAAATAACCAGAGGTTTATTACGAAGTCGATTCAATTCATCGATGTACAACGGTTTAGCAAATTGGAAAGATTAGTGAGAGCAACAGTATGGGCTCTTAGATTCATTAAACAAACTTGTCATAAAAAATTACCAATGGTGTCGGGATAACCGATCAAAGATTAATCCATATATTGGAGCAACTAATTTAAACATCTTTCAATTGCTCCTATCTCCACATATTGGAGCAATTAAAGTAAACAATTTTAATTGCCCCTGTCTCCAAACATAATGAAGCAATTAAAGTGATTATCGTATAAGTGTTTACATTATTTCATAATTTTAATTTAACTTTTTGAATTATAAAATCGTTTACATTATTTCGTAATGGTAGTTAAATTTGTTGAGCAATCGGGAAACCAATTTTAATGTTGTCTAAATGTAATTATGCAGTCCAAAGACCAAATCACATGACTAACCAACAAAATGAAGTAATTGTCAACGTCTGCCCCAGCACTTAATGACACCAGGCAACATCTACCCCGGCACTTAATGGCACCCAGGCAGAGTCTACGCTGACACTTAATGACACCCAGACAGAAGAGGCGTGGGCAAAAAACTACATATAAGCAACGGCAAAATTCAAGGGCATCAGTTTTTCAATCCAGTTAAGATCAACCAACGACGTCAACTCCATTTCAACAATCTACCATCTCCCATTCCCATTTCCTAATTGATTTTTTATACGTTTACATATATATTTCTGTCATTTATTGTGTGCCGCCTCAGCTAATACTGAACGACACCTCACGTATTATAATTGAAGTAATAAAGCATTTCTATTACTTAGTGTCGTGAAGCACCTTCATTCAAATATAAACTAGTTTCACGACAAATGGTGCTATCTTTATCACTTGATCGAAGCAATATGACTGCAAAAAATTATGAAGTAGCAGAGCAATTGTTGATTCGACAAGTACAGTCACAATGCTTAACAATGGACGAAAAGGAAAAATGGAGCTTATTTAAAAGTACCACTCACAATTTATGGAGATCTTGGAGTAGATTAGCAAGCCTTGATGGTAGATTTCCAATTTATCTCCCAAAGAGTCATCATTTCACTAAACTCATCATACAAAATCAACATGAGAAATTAATCCATGCAGGGACTACACACACGTAATCTCAAATTAGACGAAGATTCTGGATACCTAAAGATAGAACGGCAGTAAAGAGTGTCATATCAAAGTGTACGGATTGTAAGCGTTGGAAAGCAAGACCTTTCAAGCTGCCAGTCATGCCCACTCTTCTAGAATTTCGGATCACAAGATCAAGAGCATTCGAAAATGTGGGCCTTGACTATCTTGGACCAATCACCGTTAAATCCTCATATAATACGATTAATAAGAGATGGATCGCTCTTTTTACTTGTTTTACTACTAGAGCGGTACATTTAGAAATGGTCGAGGATTTATCAGGTGAAAATTTCTACCATACCTTTAAGGTTTACTGCTCGAAGAGGATTCCCAAAAATGGTTTTGAGTGATAACGCAAACCAATTTCAATTGGTATTAAAAATTGTTAGGGAACAAAACGCAAATTTCTTGGCAAGGGAAGGAAGAGGCCCAATATCCAACCTTGATAACACCGATCATTGTAGAGCTCAAAGAGGCAAATGTGTCACAAACACCAGCATTATCTTGTGGAATAATACCGAAATCCACAAATATTGCCTATATAAAAGAGTTGGAAGATTCGACGCTATAAGATACGGTGATCATTTTGTCATCAATGAATTACAAGCCTCATTCGTAGTGGATAAAGCCAATCAAACGAGAACAAACTCTAATTGTAATTTTAATTATCCTTATTTCATGAAAGGAAATATCATTCTGGATGTAGATAACAACACTAACGAAATTCTCACAACTCTAAATCCGAAAAACCAATTACTTATGATGGAGCTTTCCACAGAAGAAACATTTAATCCAAATAATGTAAAGTTTCAATATATAGTTGACTCTCTTAGGCGAGAACTTATCCAGCAACTCAAGGTAGCTTATCAAAGAAGCTGTCAGAATCGGAATAATTTATTATATCTGATTGAAAATTTGCCCAAAACTCATCCTACTCTCGCAACAAAAATGCTCTTACAACGGAATGATGTAATAACTAGATGGACAAATGGGAAACTGCTGATGGCATCTTGTAAGACAACTGAAATCCCATGGCAAACAATCGAATTCAATGGAGGATCAATAAGTAAATTTGAAATCGAAAAAATCAATGCTGAATTGGAGCTTTTGAGATGCTACACTTAACTCCATGCCGCATCAACAAGTGGACGATTTTGAATGGTAAGAACTTGCAAAGGAAGGACAACAATTAGCAAATCAATTGGTGGACGAATTCGACCGAGTCTCCGATTCTATACAACAGGAAGTTGAGATCGCTATAACTCATTGGAAATTAATTATCATTTGTATAATTATCTTGATTATATTAATTGTACTAGTTATTCTCAAGTTAAAATTCGACTTACTTAAATCCTTATTATGTCCATCCCATAGATGAAATTCACGCTCTAATCGTGTTATTTTCCTTCCTATAAATTCAGTAAATCCCCAAACACTCAATAATGAAGCTAGACGCTCCGTCATAAAACTCAATACATTTTCATATACACCTGAAGAATACTCATTTGAACTCCCATATTAATTCTT